>JAGFNK010000900.1:0-18810 GCA_025769875.1 Russula earlei
GAAAGGAAATAAACAAAAGAACGGAGTTGCACATACGCGCAAAGGTGAGCCCATGCGTCCATTCTTTCAAGTGGGACGCCCACGCAAGGGGGATAAAGATGAACAAAACATTCAGCCCTGACTTATGGGTTGAGCGGGGGGAGCCATTCGGATGAGAAGGAAACCGACATGAAGAGCAGACGATGGCTCGCGCGCTCCGCCTCCAGCTGATCCAAGGCCTGTCCTTCCCGAGAAGCGAAGGAAGAAGCGACCGAGATGGACTGGATCCTTCGTGCGATGGCGCGGAAGTGTTGGGCCATCCTGCGCGACTTGGTCTTCGAAGGCCATGAAGGGAGAGTCGAGGACTCGGTTCAAGAACCTCGCCTCGAGGATATGGGAAAGGGTACGTCCGGAGCCGGGAGACGCACACTGGCAAGGAGGTGAGTCACGCGGTAGACATTCTATCATCTAGTTTGTCTAGTACACGGCTACACTAACACTCCCAACGTCTACCTGCCGCGGCGCTACGGCAGCGACTTGTCTCGACCTCTGCGTGGAGTTCCCGGGGTCAGCTGCAGCGCGTTGTTGTGAATATCCGGAGTGTTTGGAGCAACTTCATAATTAGGTCGAAAGCGGCGCGGGCTCTGCGGCAAGGCCGCAGGCACGTTGTGGGGGGGACTGAGCGTCGAACTGAGCGGTGAGGTGGGACGGAGCGGGAGACCCGGGGGGCCCGGCCTCAAACGACGTGAGCGGCTGAGGGTGGTGGTTCTGCCGCAAAAACTCTCTCTCTCCTGCTCTCCTTTCGTCCGCTTTTTGTTGACGATGATCACGAATGTCTGCAGTAGGATGAGCATGTCCAAGTTGATATGCGAGTCCCGCCCTAAGTTCTGAATATTCGTCAAGTGCATTTGATAACGAAGGTGGATGGGGAAAAGTGCCAGGAGGATAATCGATGTCACGCGGATGCGGGACATGGACAAGGGTACCATGGACATAACCAGGCTGAAAATGGACAAGGGTACCAGGGACATGACCAAATTGAGGATGGAAAGGGTACATTCTCTTCTCATGCCTTCTCGTTGGCGCGAGAGATCGCCTTTCGAGGGACCCATCAATACCAGAGTTTGGACCGGGTTCATACGCTCTGCAAGGACAAGTCGACTTCAGGTATGCAACAGGACATGAAGAGAGGCGTACCTGGCGTAGCTTGAAGGAACCGCGAACGATGGATGGATGGCAAAGGCAAGGCCGAGAATCCCGAAAACAGAGGAAGCGCGCATTGTTAACGTCACTCTGTAACAATCAATAGCGGATTGGGATGATGAAAAGGTCGTGAGAAGTGGCCGTGGTATGAACAGAGGGGTGGCGTAGAGATCGTGGAGAGGTCGCGAGTCGGTATCCAGCACCGACGAAGGCGAGCGCAGCTGGAGAGAATTGGAACCGCAAGTGGTGCTTTATATCCTCCGTGGCAAGCCCCCTCCATTCTTTGCTGAAGTTAGGAAGAAGTTCTGAAGGTGATGCGGAGGCATCGGATAAATCGCATCACGGTGATCTTCCTACTGCTCTGCATTTTGATGCATTCGATGAAGCCTGAACTGAAAGCTGTGGGCGCGACTCATCTCATGAAGCGCATTGCAATGCGCTCCCATTGACGGTTGCCAAGTTAACGACCTCAAGCTAACCGTGACCGCACCGCCAGAGTCGCTCGCGTGCTCGCGCTGTGGAAATGCACGGTCGGCCCTGTATCGTTGGCGTTGGCGTAAACGGGCCCGAACACGGGACCGGGACCAACGAGCAACGAGCAACGAGCAACGAGCAACGAGCAACGAGCAACGAGCAACGAGCAACGAGCAACGAGCAACGTACTCATGCATGCTTGCGGGTCGAAAAATCAGAGTGTATTTGCGACGATGCGGCCTTAGTTCAATTCGATCAAAATGGCATCAGTAGAATTGTGGGGATTCGAGCTGGTGACACCTTCGAGTGGGTGCGTCTCCTGTGCTTTGATGATGATGTGGTCCGAGTTGGCACCTGAATCTGGTGGGTGATTGGCAAGTGATGTGTGAGGTTCTCATGAGCAATGCCACAGTGAGTCGCCGCAATGCGAGCATAGATTTGTGAGGGCACTGCCAAATTTCTGTTCAGCTCGGTACCCCTCGTTATATGTTTCGTCGTTCAGTAGATTGATGCATTTGTGAAACCAAGTTTGATTGTCCGAATGAATGGGTGGCCTCGGATATCCGACCGCTTAAGAGTTTTCTTCCATGAATAGGACTCTGACATGCTGGACGTCTGCGTCCCCTTTAGCTGTGAACGTTTATTATAAATACACCTCTTTCAACGTCGTGGGGACTCGGACACTGTGAATATCCAGTAGGCACTGTAGGACTACCTTGGTTCTCGCACCGAGGGTGTGTGCTGAGGTGAGGACAGTATATGCCATTGCATCACTTGCGTAGGGTAGAGTATCACTCTATCATACCACACGCATACCATCTATATTGGGACCTACGTTTTCTACAGGTAATGGGTGCATGGCCAACCGATACCACTGCGGACACCACTGCTGCAACGTTTGGTGACCCCAGCGCCAACTCAGATCGAGCACCACTCGTCAAACTTCCCGTGACTTGGACTGAACGGCGCCAACTGGGCCGTATCCCTCATGCGCTTCCGTGAAGCCATGCAGGCAACACAACGTCCGAGATGCCTCGATGGCAGTAGGCCGTGTCCGAACCCAGACAGGCTGACCGAAGCTGAAACGGTGGTGCAGGCTTGATGGGACTTGTTTGCTCCGGCAGCGCCTTCCGGACACCCCCGCGATGTGCCTACACCGGTGCCCGACGGCCTGGGCACACTGGCTGGAACAGCCAGCATGAGCGATAAGCACATGGCGAGGATTGTGTATGCGCAGAATGATCTAGAGTAGGCCTCGCTCGAAATGCGCTGTCCGAAGGGAGGTGATGTCCGCGTGTTCCTGACGAACCTCCGCTACAAGCGTGAAGAGTTAGCGGCGGTTGGAGTCCAGATAAGGGCTATCAACACACCGGTTTCTGCGCCACCGCAGAGGGAATTGGCCTCGGAGCTCCTCTCATCGGCGCGCCTCACCCGCCAAATCACCTTTGTTGACACGGATACCCTCAAAGACTATACTTGCAAGGACTCAGAGCGACTGAAACATAGGCGCGGACGCAACTAGCAAAGACAGGGAGGGGGTAAGAGAGTCGAGCAGACAGACGAAGCTCTCGAGGCCACATGCCCAGAAGGCAGAAGCGTCGCAAGGGCAAGGCCCACAATTTCAAGAAGGAAGATCTACGAGCGCCGTGCTCCCAAGGAGAACCATAAAGCTACCATGCTAGCCACATAGACCGACGCTAGCACACCGGCGAAGGCGGAGAACAAGCATGTAGGCTCGGCGAACGCTTTACCAACGACAGACCTTGAGGGCGACAGTTTCTGAACGGCAGAAGTAGGTGTCCGCATGCAGCTTGACGTCGCGGATCCAGAGCCCATAATGGACAAGTCAGACGACACTGTGAGCGTCCAGGCAGAGCACGATGAGACCCACTTCGCGTGGGACCGGCCGAATGTGCAGGGACATGCAATAGAATTGGTGGGAGCGGTCATCTTCCCTGTTAAAGAGAGTCCCGTGTGGCGTTGTACGACTCCTGGGAAACCCGCAATATCACTCCGTATAAAGCTGGTTTTTACCCGCTGCATACCTTTAAGGCCGCCCGTCCTCCCGAACACAGCTAATAGCTGACCAGCCACGCTTTGAAGCCATCGGAAGCGGCTCGCTGTCCATCAACGGGTACTTCGACTCCGGGCTCGTCCTCCGCACGTCTTGCATGCACTACCCGTGGCTGACACGCTCGTTCCGCTCAGAGTGCCCAATGAGGAGGGTTACCGCATGGAACTGGGGACTGGCTACTGGCTACGTGGGAACCATCGCCCCGCCCGGTGAAACAGTGCGTCGAATCGCCCACACTTCGCGCCACCTATTCCGCGTCTTGTATGCACCTGCGTTGTTCATGCTTACACCTGGAATCAAGACATCGTAAAACAATCTCACAGTCATCCGGGTGAAGTCCTATCCAGAGCAACTTATTGCGGTCGTTGTCGGACAGGCATGCACGGACGGGAGGCCCAGATAATGTCCCGAAGCTCCAGTAGTACTGAAATACGTCCTTCCTGTCGCGCAGCCGAAATCTTGATGAGGAGGCGACAAAGCTTTCAAGCTCCCATTTGTAGTGCTGGTCCAGCGTTGGCATACTGGTGAAGGATCTTGCGACGTCGAGATGGCTAGCACGGCGGCTGCGAGCTGAGTGGCTACAACTGCGGCCGACGCTAAAACTTGATGAGAGAGCCGAGAGGCGGGTGCTCGGGCGCTGACGATGCTGGGAATGATGGTAATGACAGGTGGAGTAATGGGGCGTAGCGACAATGGCGGATGCAACATAGGTGAGAACGCATGTGGATGAAGAGCGGAGCAGCAGGTGACATTCGTGATCTGTGTTGTCGAGGATGTAATGATGATTGAAAGATGCGGGGATGGACAGCCTGAGGCAATCAGGGAGAAAAGTTGATGTCATCAGGCTCTCGATCTCGCACGTCTCAACTCCCTCTCATGCCCATCCCCTTTGTTCCTTCTCTCCCCTTCGTACTACTTGAACTTCTCTCCGTGCCCGCTTACCTTGCCTGCCTCAACATCCTTTCCTCTTCGCGTTCGGCCTCTTGGCGAGCCCCTCATCTCTGGTATCGGGTCAGCTAACCAATCGCACGAACTCAGCGCAACCCGGGTTAGTTCGCTACATTCACACCAGGGCTGACACCTGCGCCGGTAGGATCTCAATTACCCTTGTCCATCTCCATGCAAATCCGCCTTTCCAGTGATCAAACCACAGCGAGTGCGACCGAATTTGTGGTTGTGTGCGACGTCTCCTACCGAGAGGCAGTTGGGATGTTCAATTGGGGTACACTCATCCCATGCCCAGATATCACATGTACAGTTGCAATAACGTTTGCAGAAAACCCCGACCCTGCACACTGGGAGGCCGTCAATTGAATCTATCAATACCTGGCTGGCATGCTCTAGCTCTCGCTCACTTACAGTGGAACCAGGCACACCCTCAAGTGGTGTGCAAGTGTGGATGGCGGCAGCATGGCAAGACCGCCGTGCCAGCAGGGGCTATGCCTTCTTCGTCGATTGAGGTCCTCCAAGTCACCAAGACTTTGTATCATTACAGCCATTCATGAGATGAAGCGAGCACGGAGGCCTCGCTTCCCCCTCTCGGGAATCTCTGGAGCTTTCCAGGACGCGCCTGTTATGTATTCAGACGACAAGGCCGCCATCGCGCTGGCCCGTGAGCACCCTCACCATGCACGCACGAAGCACATACACATGCCGTATCGCCGGATCCGTTGGGTCAATGAATAGGGTTTACTTCGCCTCGTATACTGCCCCACGGATGACTCGGTCGCCGACGCGCCCACCAAGGCCCTGCCTCGGTGAGGCATTTCGCTTCAGGTCTCGGACTGTTTGCTAAATAAGAGGAAGTGTCGGAATTGGTGGCCTCTGACTCCGCTTAGTATTCCTTTCATAACCGGACTTTGTATATATGGATGGCCTAGGACGTGTGCGTCTACTGTATACCTTTCATCTACATACTGTCATAAGGACTCGAACCCCTGGTATGCACTATGGGACTACCTCAGTTCTCGCACCGTGCGTGTCTAATGAGGTGAGAACGATTCCACTATCACCTGTGCTTACATTAGGCATACACAGTTCTCGCTCGGTGCATGTGTTCTGAGAGCAACGCTCTGTTTTAGACCATCATACCATAAGCACGAACTCTATATTAGAACCTACATATTCTACAACACATACATCCACGCATCGAATACAGGTCGTGTGATGTGTATTTACAACAGAAGGCGGATGACACCGAGAGTGATGCGATATTAGCCAATCGGATGTGCACCTGCACGCCCATCGCACCTCGTCCATCGTCAGCATATTCTCACCACCCTGACCGCACACAACACCTCAACGCCCGCGCCCACCTCTCCTCGACAAGTCCGATCCACCCTAGAAAGCCTGCCGAAGAGCCCCTCTCGGCGCACCAAACATCGTCGTCCCTGGTAGCACCGTCAGTTTCATCGTGCACCCCGCAGCGCGCTTCCGGCGCTGTGGGTGGGGCGTTGGTTCACGCGGCGAGTCAAGGTAGAAATTCTGCCATATCATGGTATGGAATGTGGATTTTCCCTGATTCTACTATGTCTAATTTGTTTTGCTCATGATCTATGCGTGACCGCGTGGTCCGCCTCCTCCTTTGTCCAGCGCAACGAATCCACCTTCCCTAGCATCCGCTTAGGTCCCGTCGCTGCGACGAATACCCCGACCTTTCACTCCCATGCCGCCCTAACGAGCGCACCGAACCCGGCCTGTACGCTGAATTCGCAATAGACGGAGGTGACCTCACTCTCCCGCTCGGGGCCACCGACGGCGGAGCATATGACCTACTAATGCTCGAGTCCCTCGACAGCGAAGCACCTGACTTCCTGCTCGGAGCCACCGACGGCGGAGCAATTGACTGCCTGATGCTCGGGGCCACCGACGGCGGAGCAATTGACTGCCTGATGCTCTGGGCCACCGACGGCGGAGCAATTGACTGTCTGATGCTCTGGGCCACCGACGGCGAACGATGTGACGACGCTCTTTGTGATTGATCTATCACCCAGTTATTCAACCTGTCTGGTTTGGGCGTCGCATAAGCGGATGAACCAAGGCCATTCTGATGTATGACCTGCGGCGGCGAATTAAGGTGAACATGAAGAGTGAGCGGCCCGGATTCAACAGGGGCCGTCATTCTAAGGTCGCCCTGTGGACTTTTGAGCACGACCCGATGGGACCCCGATCGATCCGTTCTCTTGTGCAATTTCACGGAATATGGCCCCTTCTGCCCTTCGGAGGGTCCAGCCCCACCAGACTTCGGACTGTGATGCTCAGCTCTGTGGGGAGAAGTCGACCTCAGGTATGCAACTGAACTAGAAGATGGCGTACCCGGAAGCGCCGCAAGGAAGCGCGAGCGATGGAAGGATGCCAAAAGCAAGGCAGAGAACGACAAAAACAGAGCGAGCATGCATTGCTATTGTGAGTGGACCCGTGGTTCGAAAATGAAGGTGGTGGAAGTGCCGAGATTTGAACAGATTGGAGGTGTAGAAGATCGTCGGTAGCCAGTACCAACTAGAATGGAAGAAGGAAAAGGAGCACAGCTGGAAGAGAATTGGAACCGCAACTGAAACATCGTTTTATATGCTCTGTGGCACGGCCCTCTGACGGCCAGTCATGGGCTGCCTTGAGCGAAGTTCCCGGTCCAAAGGTGATACGGAAGCAACGGTCAAATCGCATCATGATCATGATCGCATTGATCTTTTAAGCAGTCAGTGTTCCCAGGGCTGCAAGCTTGAAATGAGAGCAGATCTCATGGTGCATACTGCGACGTGCTTCCATTGGCAATGGGCCATTGCCGAGTGCCCTCAAACTAACTGTGACCGCACCACCGAATCGCCCACGTGCTTGTGCTGCAGAACTCCACGTGTGTTGGCGTAAACGGGGCCCGAACACGGTACCAGGACCAACGAGTAATGACTTGTGGCCCTGTACTCATCACTGTGGGGGTAGAGAGAATCAATCAAAAGATATCATATCTTTTGAGTTGATGACTTGGTCCGATATAGCCGCCACATCATACGTAGATCTCAGTGATGTCCCGGCCCAGATTGGCCAGGGGCACGGACGGACACTGAACTGCAGGTGGGAAGGAGGACCACCAAGGAGTAGGGCTCTGCACTGTACTGTATATGGCTTATGGCTGTATATTGATGGGTCACTTACAGTATGGAATTTACCATAACCCATAACCATAAAGCAAAAAAAAGAAAACTATTGACAGTATGGTATGGGGGGTTACATCACTGAAAATGGTCAATATGATAAATTTAGGGACCACAGTAATATATTATTTGAGCATGGAATGTGTGAGTGTGCAGCATCTAAATGCGCATGCACATATGCATGTGGGAATTGCTAGATAAGATTAAGCAAGCCTACTCAGTATCATGCACATAAGTGATCACTACTAAATGGATTACCTAGATAAGATTAAGCAAGCCTACTGATCTAGGTATGAGTCCACTGTGCATATGTGATATAACAAAGTAACATACCTCAGTATCACACACATAAACAATCACTGAGGGGAATGATCTGAGTGAACTACTATGAAAGTAAATAAGTCTGCAGGCTATGCAAGCCTGCAATCATAGGTAATTGGAGGGATCAAAGGTAAATCATGGCTGATCATCAGCCATGCTATCTATGAGATGAGATGTAAACTATCAGAATCACTAAGTAGGATCACATCATTAAATAAATCAATCAGAGGCATTTCTCTCTCAGTTGCCTTTGCATGCATGCAATTCTCATTATTTGCCTTTAATCTTATCTCAATTGTGTGTGCTCCACATGTGGGTGATCACAACACAATATGGGTGTATAGTACATAGTGTTATTTGATTTTTTAGGCCCCTTTTACCAACTGAGAATTCTTGAATCTTGAACTTGACTTGGATTTCAGGATTTTCTGGGAGTGATGAGAATGACAGGTGTGATGTAAGTGACATAATAACTAATATGAGTCATTTCAAATATGAGTTATTTTTCGGTGTCATTTGCATTCATGTGTGGGCACCACTGCTTCTTAACTTCATACCACCATCATGCCCACTGGGCAAACAATCCCATCTCCCAGCCTTTCTCCCCTTCCCTGGAGAACAACTCCGAACCTACTACCCCCCAACCATGACTCTTTGGCTAGTATACTTGGGCTCGCCCATGCCTATCTAAAGCATCTGCATCCCTCTAAACTTGCCCATCCAGACGAGTCAATGAAGGCCTCTGCACACCTCCTGAAGCTCTTCCTGAATGATACTCTAGTCACTGCCCTCCCCTTAGGGCACCACCCCACAATCCACTGCCCCTACCAGAGAACTTAAACTCACTCCAGAACCGCCTCACCAGCCTGGAGACCACACTTATCAATCTCACTCAGGCTTCAGTCGATGTGAGAAAGGAAATCAAAGCCCTGCCCAAAAACACCACAACACCTGCCAAGGCCAAAGTCCCATTGACCCCAGCCTCTAACACCACTCCCACATATGCAGCCAAGGCCTCCCTTCCCCCCCGCCCTAGTGCGGTCATGAAGACATCTGCTTACACCTGGCCGGCCTCCCTCCGCCCTAACCCCATGGACATATGCGCCACCATCAACTCTGCCTTACGTTCAACCAACAACAACCAAGTCCATGTGTCTGCCGCAAGGTGGACACAAAAGGGTAACCTAGTGATTTGGGGTGGTCCGAACACCACGGCACACAACCTCATGACCTCCCTCCCCGCAATCTCCGAGGCCCTGCAAGCCTCCCTCTCAGTCAACTCCATCTCTGCACCCCAAGAACCCTCACCAGTGCGACCAAATGTCAAATGGTCCAAACTTACAATAAACGCTGCCCCAACTGGCAAAACTAACACAAGAGAAGTGTCATGAACCATTCTCCGGAGAGGGCCCTTGAAGGACCCTTCCTTATAGGAGGAAACCTGGTCTCTATGGTGTCACCCTGTTCACACGAGCAAAAGGGGTGAGTAGAGGTGTCCACAATATCGCGCGCGCATTGTTGCGCGAGCGATTCTCGGCACAATCGACATACAGCAAGCCCACTTAAAGGCAACCCTTCTAGCAACAAAAGACAGTATTAGGGCCTTCCTAAGGACCCTTTGGAACGACTCTAAGAGCTCTACAAGAGGCACTAACCTAGTATCAAAGGCCCTACAACGCGTTATTAGACCAACTCTAATAACTATAGAACGACTATAAGGCAATACTAAGGACCTTAATAGAAGTATTAGGGTCGACTCTAAGGACCCTAATAGAACTATATAAGGGCCTTATAAGACGACACTATTCCCTAGCCAAACTACAAGTCTTCAAATGACCGGCCCTAAACTAACTAACAAGAAATGAATCAGGTGCTTACACGTGCACTAAAAGTAGTAAACACGTGGACAGTGGAAACTCTTACTCATCAAGAAGAGTCTTCTTACTCAGCAGCTTACTGAGCATGACCGAGCATGCTCAGTAAGCATCCTCCGACTTCTTACTCATCACTCTATTGTGCTTGATAACAAGGTTATGACTTGTTCCCTATTTAGCAGTTCTCTTGTAGTATATAAGCGCTCAATAAAGTAGCGGACAGTCCTCAGACTGTCCATTTGTTTACGGCACTCTCTATCCCTGGGATACTCCTTTAAGGACCATCCCCTTGTGACCACTCTGGCCTCTTCCCTGCGTGATTGTTCTACTCTCACAGTAACAATACCTCTTTGGTATTTGTTACTACTTTGGATTCTACTCCTTGCCCACGCCGTCTTGGACGTCTACCGACTCGTCTTCGAGCTTATCCCTCGCTCTTGAACTGGATAGTTCAACAGTGAGTCTTGACAAGAAGCATACACCCCACAGGAGTGCCACCAAGCACTCCTGGCTGAGAACCCCACCCCACCTACGCCACCCTCACCATTACCCAACCCCCTTCATGGGTTAGGCCCCCATCAACTTATGCCCCAGGCGTGCACTCCTCCCTCTCAGTCTCCTTTGAAGACCCAGATGGCACAAAGGCCCAGGCACTCCTCCGCTTACGCACCCTACACATGCTTGGGCATGTGGTAACCCTAAAGTGCTGGAGAAGCAACCCACCAAAGAACATCAACAAGAAACACTCCACCCTGAAACATCCAACCCTCAACCCAATTGGTGCCACTCCCACCCCAAGCGCTGCCAACTTCTCGCCCAGCCCCACTCCCCCTGCCCCAACATCCTTCACTGGACTGGCCTTCGCGCCCTTCAGCAGAACACCAACTGCCCCCCACGCTCTAGACACATGCGTCTGTGCTGGAGACACAGTCAAACCCTCCCACACAATGCGTGAGCAATGCTCCACCCCCTAACTACACTGGACAATAGGCTTTTTGATCGTGTGTTTTCGCTCATGTTTTTGCTGCCCCCACGTACAACTCCAATCCCCTGCACCTTCGACCTGAGCTGGTTCCCCATGCTCTGGCCCCCTTTCTTTTGTCCTGCTCATTCGAGCACGAAACCCACTCCCCTATCCCTATATACGCAGAATGGTAGGAAGTCATAGGTTACTTTTAGTGTTTTGGGCTGGGCACAGTGCATGATAAGCCAGCTCTTAGGTACCCAGGGACCGCCCATGTACTTAGTTTATAAAGTGGTATACAAAAGTGAATTCAAAAAAAAAAAAAAAAGTTCATGTGTGGGGTTTACATGTGATATGTAAAATATTTTTTCTAGCCCCCTCCTTCCACTCCTTCCAAGTGGGGTATGGCAAGCATGTCACTAAGGCAGAAAATGTGTCACTGATGTGTGGGTGCACCTGTTTGTGCAACTTTTGTATGTGCAGCTCTGGTGCAAATGGGGCTGCAAGCACCCAGATGTTGAGCTTGACTCTGAGTTTGATGCTAACACATCATGTGTAACCCCATATATGTGAATATGCAAATCACAACAGAAAAAAATGCATATTAATTTATTATATACATCATATCACTTACATCACTCCTGTCACTCCTGTCACTCCCAGAAAATCCCAAAATCCAAGTTCAAGTTCAAGATTCAAGAATTCTTGGTTGGTAAAAGGGGCCTGAGATTTACACCCCAGCTCTTGGGCTGCACCTAGACACAGTACATGAGATCCCACTGTAGAAGTTTCAAGTCAATCAGTTGAGAAACGGTTGAGATATGGCAGTTCAAAGTTTTGCACTCATGTCAGCACCCAAAAATCAACATGTCAAGAACTGGATATTAGGCTCCCATATCTTGGCTGCACCTAGATACAATATGTAAGGTTCTACTGTCAAAGTTTCAAGGCAATCTGTGGAGAAACTGTTAAGATATAGCAGTTTTAATTTCACACTCAAAATGACATCCAAAAATGGCAAGTGCAAGGTCATGTGAAAACAGCATAAAGCAGTTTAAGAGGCTTAGGCCCCATTTACCAACCGAGAATTTTTTAATTTCTGAACTTGAACTCAGATTTTGGTATTTTCCGAGGGTGACAGGAGTCACAGGTGGAATGAACTAATAACTTGATTACTGTAACTAATACAAGGTTCTTTAATTATAATTTCTTTAATTAGAATTATGAGCTCTTTCCCACCAGATTTGCAAATTTGCTTGTTGTGATTGCATATTTGCATGTGTGAAGTTAGATGTCTGCATACTCAGAGTTGACTTGGGAGTCGGTACTCAGCTTTGTTTGGGACTTTCCCTCTGTCGTCTTTTTCCATGTATGCATGCGTTTTTCTCTCACCTGCTTTTTTTAAACCCCTCCTCCCTCCATACCTTCTTTGTTCGGTACCCTCATCATACATGCAGACCTGCTCAGCCTCTGATTCTTCTGTGGGAGAAAGTCAAGCAGATGGTAATGCCATGTGGACAACTAAGGATGAAGCAGCCTTTTTAGATTTTCTTTTGGAGCATAGGGACAAAATGACCTCCAACTCTATGTTCAAGGACCACATCTTCAACAACATGGCCTCTCAGATCAACCCCCTTTGTGAGAAGGGTGGCGTCAAGACTGGGAGCACATGCAAAACAAAATGGAACAGGGTGCTGTATTGTCCTCTGCATCCCTTCCCTCAATGCTGACGCCATTCAACAGTTGAAGACCGAATACAGTATCATCACCTTCCTCAAGTTTCAGTCTGGGTTTCCCTGGGATGATGAGAAAGGAGTGGATGTAGGGTTAGAAATGGAGGGGCAGTGGGCTGATTTAGTCAAGGTGTGTGTATAACTCCTGCTTCTTTAACAACATCTGACCTTAGCAGAAAAAACCAAGTGCCAAGAAGTACCACAACAAGGGCTGGTCACATTGCAAGGCTATGGAGTCTCTTGTTGGATCAAAATCCAAAGGCAAAAGTGCCTATTGGGGTACACAGCAAACACTTTGTGCAGATTCAGATCCTCCATCCTGGTCACCTTCTCATCTGTCCCCCAACTCATTCAGATCTCAATTTGATAGTGGTGCATTTCTCATCAACTTCACTGTCAAATGCCTCTCCTCTCACCCTGCTTCTTGGTTTGGAAGCATAGATCCGATCATGTCTCCGCAAGTGAAACATCAAGCAAAAGACAAAGGACCAACACTGCGGCATTTACTGTCGTTGGTATGTCAGTGGTCATGAACAGGGTCATTGAGTCCTTTGACTTGACTGTGCAAGCTCTCAATGAGCCTGAGCCCGAGCCCGCCCTTGAAGCCACACCCTCACTTGATGAACAACTTGGGAATGTGTCTATGGGTGCTGTTGTACCTGTGCTTATGATGGTTCCTGAGCATGCATGTCGGTCGCTGGCAGTAAAAAACCTTGCCACTAATATCAAGGATGGTCACTGGCTGCCAACGGGCGACATTGTCCCAGCACTCAGCCTCCTCTCCAATGGCAATATTGCAGATGTTGATAGTTACCTCACACTTCAATTAGATAAGGATCCAGAATTGTGCAATCTTGTGCATCAATACATATGTAATATGTCAGCACAAACCAAATTGTAATTGTTGTCATGTTGTCATGTGTTATGTGTATGTAAAATAAATTTGTCATTGATGGTATCATGTGGTCACAGGGTGGACTGAGTATCACACAGAACTGCCTTGTGGCATGTTCTTTTGACCTCAGCTTCACCTATCTCCTGACTGGTTGGGAGGGTTCCACTGCTGATGCGACACTCTTCCTTGACGCATGACTTTCTGATTTTTTTATCCCAAGGGGAAAGTATTATCTCAGCAATGGAGGCTTTGCTTCATCAGATGTACTTCTCACCCCTTATTGAGGCATGCGGTACCATCTTGCTGAATGCGGTCATGCTAACACAAGGTAATGTTTCTTGTCTTCTGAGTTTTCTCACTGACATTTGTCCCAGGCCATGCACGCGTGAGGAGTTGTTCAATCTGCATCATGCTCAAGCTCGCAATGTTGTAGAACACATCTTTGGAATCCTCAAGTGACAGTTCCAATTACTTGATCGTCCCCTTAACTATAACATGTCAATTCAGGTGCGCATCCCAGCTGTGCTTGCAGTACTGCACAATCTTATTCGTGAGTATGATCCTAGGGAGATTTCCGCCTTTGATGATGTGGCTGAGCTCCACATGGGCTCTCAAGATGAGGAGGAGGCTGGTGAACTTGCTGAAGGCCCAGTGACACAGCGTGAGAGGGAGTGAGCGAATTGCAGGTGAGACAGAATTGCTGGTGACATGTGGGAGCAATATGTGAGAATGAGAATTCGAAGGGCGCATGTTGACTAGCATAGAATTTCATGTATGTACAAACCACCCTCCACATTGCCACATTGCCATCTGGCTGACACAATGTAGAATTTTTTTTTTTACAAATCATGTGTTACCTCATGCAAATATGCACACACACGAATATGCAATCACAACAAGCGAATTTGCAAATCTGGTGGGAAAGAGCTCATAATTATAATTAAAGAAACTCATATTAGTTAATCAAGTTATCATTCATCACAGCCTGTGACTCCTGTCACCCCCGGAAAATACCAAAATCTGAGTTCAAGTTCAAGATTCAAGAATTCTCGGTTGTTTACTGTCGTTTTCACGTGACCTTGCACTTGCCATTTTTGGATGTCATTTCGAGTGCGAAATTAAAACTGCTATATCTCAACAGTTTCTCAACAGATTGCCTTGAAACTTTGACAGTAGAACCTTATATACTGTATCTATGTGCAGCTAAAATATGGGAGCCTAATATTTAGTTCTTGAAATGTCGATTTTTCAGGGTGCTGACATGAGTGCAAAACTTTGAACTGCCATATCTCAACTGTTTCTGAATCGATTGACTTGGAACTTCGACAGTGGGATCTCATGTACTGTATCTATGTGCAGCCCAAGAGTTGGGGTCTAATTCTCTGTTCTTGAAGTTTCGATTTTTGGGTGCAATCTGAGTGTGAAATTTCGAAACTGCCATATCTCAACCATTTCTCAATGGATTGCCTTGAAACTTGGACAGTGGGATCTCATGTAATGTGTCTAGGTGCAGCCAAAGAGTTGGTGTCTAATTATCAGTTCTTGAAGTTTCAATTTTTGGGTGCCCATCTGCATGCAATTTTTTGAACTGTCATATCTCAACCATTTCTCGATGGATTGCCTTGAAACTTGGACAGTAGAACCTCATGTACTGTATCCAGAGGCAGCCAAATAATTGGTTTCACTCGTTGAATTTTCACAGTTTTGGGGTGCTGACCCCAAGCATGATAAAATTACATTATCCCTACAGCTGAGCACATGATATGATACAACTATTTATGACTGTAGTGTGCGAGAAGGGCACTGTTCATTGGACCAGACAAGGACTGATGGAAGAGCTGATAAGACAAAATCGAAACTGATGACACTGAGGCATGCATCGAAGGCAGCGATTGCGATCGCACAGTGAATGGGCGAGGTGAGGTGATGGTGGGCTGCAAGCCCTCGAGTATGGCGGCAGCGAATGATGATGAACTGATGGGGGGGTGGCTCAGTAGGTCGGAGCAATGCTGGTGAGCGACAGTGTGCTGCTGTTGGGCACCTTTCGGTGTTTCTCATGCGTGACACGTGGCATTCGCAGCACTATGATTGTCGCATTTCACACCACTTACCCCTCTCACACTTCAAAAAATGCAGGCTTTTTATTATGCGAGCTATCAGGAAATGTCTTCCATATGTGGTGCATCATACTTACCTGAACCAGGAAATTGCTGTTGACCCTTGGACATGAAAGCTTGCTCCGTTCACCTGGCTCATCCACAACATAACCCTCAAAATAGAGCTGAAGGTTCCCTTCACCGACTGCGGGAAGCTTTCCCTGGTCCTGTCCAACAATGGAAGAGGGCAAATGCGAGTGGCAGCGTTCAAGTTTTGAACTGTCAGGTGGCCAGGCAGCATGTGAGCCAGCAGAGCGGTGACTGGAGGAAGGATGAGTTTTGTACATATGGCAGGGAGAAATAACATTGCATACCTTTATCGTTTTGTCAACTTTTCATTTTGCTCTCCAACTCAGTGTACCACAGTATTGTATGTGTGTGGTCTCAAGCAAGACCTGGAACTTGCACGTCACGGGTTCCCTCCTCTGCAGTGAGTTCAGACAAGCGCCAATGGGCATGTGCAAACAGGCATCTCACATAAAGGATAAAGAGTGGATCTTCTGCTGACAAGATATCTGGCATGCAGAAATTGAGGACCCATGTCGTCTCCTCATGCCACCACTTGTCATGGCCCTGCATCCATGGAACTTTGTTCCCTGTGCGCCTAAGAAAGAGGACATGTTCAATATGCAGGGCAGACCTTGAGTGCCGAATCGACTATTGCTTTGGTTGCAATAGTCTTCCCACCGCGATGCCCTTCATCGGCAATAAGGACGATGTGGCTCTGGCAGTCATTGATACAGTCATGATGTGCCTCTGCAGAGAAGCCAGTGAACACAACAGAGTGGACGGCACTGATCAGCGCTACATGTGAGGAGGGCAGCGACCGCTTGCCATGCCACAGGAAGGTAGATAGAGATGGCATTGCCTTAATTGATGCCGAGAGATTTTCAGTACATTGGCAACACTAGAAGTTTCATGTGGCAGTTCAGCATAGGGATCTGTTGGGCTCATCGGCTTCGTAAATGATAGCAGTCTGGGAGAGATGAGCGATCAGACATGGAGATACCCAGAAATGGCTCTTGATCAACCATAATCTATGACAGTACGGACCTTGTTGGGATGTTTGAATGCCTAATGGTCTACACTGTTGTACAACACATTCAGACCTATGGGGATGAGGCGACATGAGGGGTGGCATGGGGCGTATTACTTATGTCAGCAGTGTCTCTGGCACTGGCGGTGTGGAGGCTGTTTCTGCTCCTCCTGAGGTGGCGAGTGACTAAGCTCAGGTCTGGGGCCTTCTTGGACAATGTGTGTTGCATGAGACTAAAACAACGGTTGGGGTTGAGACCAAGATGGTGGCATGGATGAGCTCAGGTGACAGCTGCGAGCGAGACTGAAGCGGTGGAAGAAGCCAGACAAAGCTGACATTGTAGGGGCTGGCTGGACCAAAGTAACAGCGGCTAGAGGGGACGAGGAGGAGGCTGAGACTGCAGTGACTGGGACTGAGACAGCAAGGCAGCATGTGTGGCCAACAGAATGGCCAACAGAACTGAAACGACTAGATGGTGGATGAAGCAGGTGCGGATGGATGAGAGGCAGCAGTGGGCAGGACAGGGGCCGTGATGGTGACGACTTGGCAAGGCTAATAATGGAGCAGCTGATGAAGCTATGACGGCTGATGATAAGGATATGGCAGGTGCGACAGATGCAGGGTTGATGGTGGATGGGGCAGAGGGGAGGATGGATAAGGCTGAGGGGCTGAGGCTGGGGTGATGATGATGGGTAAGACTGGGTGTAGTGGTAATCTGGGAGTCGGAGATTTCTTGCAATGGAGGCAAAGGGCTGGATGGCCTGCAACAAGAAATATGAGGCGATAAAGATCAATCATGGCATGAAAGAACGCACGGCAGAGGAGAGGCAGGTGTCCCGAACTGCGAATGGAAATATGCAGTGGGAAGTTTCAGATGGAACGAGTTGAGGATGAAATTTTGCATCACAAACCCAGGCTAACGTTTGCGAGACAACAGGAAGAGAGGTAGATGGGAGGGGTCCACACTGTGAGTATCCCTGCTGTAAACAGACCTTTATCACATTGTTCCTGCTAGACCCAGGAGAGTTGATCCAGAAGAGTGAAGGGTATAACGACCTTGTGGTGTCAGTTTGGCTGCGTTGAGTATGGGCATTCACCCAAAGGGAAGGTAGACCAGAAGAGAAGAAGAGGGAGGGAAGGAAAGGAAGGCAGGGCAAGGAGTGAGGGTGAGCAAGAAAGGTGAGGGAGAAAGGGAGAGGGAGTGCATGTATTCAACATGCATGACCGCATGCTCTGGGTTTGCATGCTCCGGGTTTGAATAGAATTTACTTTTGGAGAGAAGATCACGCTTATATACCAAAGTTGTAAGGAGGGACTGTACTGTACAAGAGCAAGTTGCACCATAATAATAAGTAGTGCGCTCATAACAATCCCATGTCTAAGTCAGCCATGTCAGTCAGTCAGCCAACCATTAAGAACCTTCCGGTGTTCACCAGCTCCATATCCTCCGTTGCATATTGTATGAGTAAATCGGCTGTGCCCTTCCCAATATTGAGCCAACTTGTCCGCATGATTGCTAAAGTCTTCCCCTTGACTATCATGGTGCATGTCGCAGTACTCAAGCCAAGGGCCTATCCTTGGGACCTCGGTCTTTGCCGGAACAGGGTTTGGGAGAGGTGGGAGCCCTGAAATCAGATTGGGAGGTGGCAATTGATTTGAAAGGAACCAAGAATGAGAGGGATGGTATGACGGAGGGAAGAAGCCATATGGATAGCCCATGAGTGGCTGAGGCAGTTCATTCGTAGGCATGTCAGGAATTTGTCTTTGGCTTCGAATGTATTCTCCATTACTGGCAAAGGTTGTCACCGACTGGGGGCGGTGTCGCTGACAAATCGTTTCACGCGCGCGAGACGTACGCACAGAGTTGAGCGAGACGACGAGTTCTCGCAAGAATCGGGGATCTCGGTGACTACACAGCAGAGGCTAGTGTGTACCGTGGAGTGGAAAGACAAT
>JAGFNK010000901.1:0-18775 GCA_025769875.1 Russula earlei
TGAAACTTGGACAGTGGAACCTCATGCACTGTACTAGATGTTTCACTTGTTGGATGTTCACGTTTTGGGGTGCCAACCCCAAGCATGATAATATTACATTATCCCTACAGCTGAATCCATCCATCCATGATATGATATGACTATTACAACTGTACCGCACAAGAAGGGCACACTTAAGTTCATGGGGCTGGACAAGGACTGAGGGAAGAGTGAAAGAGACAAAATTGAAATGATGATGCAAGGTGTGCATCGAGGCAGCAATAGGCATCGGCATGGGTACATGTGCGTGTAGCTTCTTCAGTGAGTCTCGGCCTCACATGCGTGTGGTCACATCATCGCAAAGGGGGGTGTGCACATTCTGAGGTGTTGTCATGCATTGGAACGTGGGCACAGTGCAGGGAAGCAGGAGGGAGGGGTGTGCTTGCGTCGTGTGTCAAATGTGTCGTCACAACGTGGTGTTGCCAGGGGTCGGCCGTGTTGCTGATATTGGTGCTGCTGCTGTTGTTGTTGTCATTGATCCTGGTGCTGCTGTCATGGCAGAGGCTGAGGTGTGGTCGTTTGAGGCAATGGGGTGGCGAGAGGCAAGGGCCTAGGCGATGGCATTATGGAAAAGCGTGAGCGTCTGAGGGGGTGACTTGCGTGTTGCTTGTGCTGTCATCTTGTGGGTGCGGCGACAAGGTCTTCGCCACTGCAGGTGATGGCAGCGCTCATGGGTGAGGTTGTATGTATGGATGGGGATGCGGTGGAAGGGGAGGAGTGGTGTGGCGTGGCATGGTGCTTGCATCGGCAACTTCTCCTGTGGTGACATTGTGGTGGCAGCTGGTGATCTTTCTGTGGGGGCGGCATTGAGGTAATGATGGGCGATGCTGGATGTGCGGGAACCGCAGGGACGATGGGAGCGGGCAATGTGAAGGCGTGACATTTCGGCAACCATACCCGCTGTTACAGGACAGGGGGGGGAACGCGGCGGTGTGGGTTTTGCCTGGAGTCGCGTAGAAGCGCGGCTGTGTGCACGCATACGTTGGGCAGCAGAGAGGTGATGTCGTGCCGGGCGGGAGAGCGGGTAAATGTGTGCACGCACCGGGGGGGTCTAGGGGGCATGATCCATTCATCATGAAGGGAAAGTAGGATGTTCACATCCTCAGAAAGCGCCCAAGAGTGTCCTGCCGGTGAGAAGGGACGAGCTATAAGAAAAGCACCAGGTGACCTATGTCGGAAAATTGGGAGGGCGATTATATTGGATTTTATAGCATTATATTTAAATATAATCACAATAAAATCCAATATAATCGCCCTCCCAATTTTCCGACATATGTAGGAATAAGTCAGATCACTTGTCTCTCTCTTGTTTTCCTATCTGTAGTCTTGTATTCACAATCGCGGTTCCGGATTTTCTTTCGCTTGTGCATGCTAGCACTTGGAGTGCTTACTTGCACATTCTCACGCTATTTGAATCTACGTATTGCTTATCCAAGTGGTGGTGACATCGTGCGCATACCTTTGGCTGATCCCACCCCCAGTCCGTATCACCCAGGTCTCTCCTGGAGGCAACCACAACAGGAAGCAGGATGATTTGTATCAAATGATGGCAATCCAGGAGACCTTTGAAGAGACACATCTACTTCTTGCATCCTCAACATCGGAGTCCAAGGCACCTCTGAGTGATGTCGCTGTGGACACGTCGCGCTCGTCCCTTCTCACTGGCAGGACACTCTTCAGCGCTTTCTGAGGATGTGAACATCCTACTTCCCTTCACGACAAATGGATCATGCCCCCTGGACCCCCTCGGTGCATGCACGCATTTACGTGCTCTCCCGCCCGGCACGACATCACCTCTCTGCTGCCCAACGTATGCATGCACACAGCCACGCTTCTACGCGACTCCAGGCAAAACCCACGCCGCCGTGTTCCCCCCCCTGCCCCGTAACAGCGGGTACGGTTGCCGAAATGTCACGCCTTCACATTGCCCGCTCCCGTCGTCCCTGCGGTTCCCGCACATCCAGCATCGCCCATCATTACCTCGATGCCGCCCCACAGAAAGATCACCAGCTGCCACCACAATGTCACCACAGGAGAAGTCGCCGATGCAAGCACCATGCCACACCACTCCTCCCCTTCCACCGCATCCCCATCCATACATACAACCTCACCCATGAGCGCTGCCATCACCTGCAGTGGTGAAGACCTTGTCACTGCACCCACAAGATGACAGCACAAGCAACACGCAAGTCACCCCCTCAGACGCTCACGCTTTTCCATAATGCCATCGCCTAGGCCCTTGCCTCTCGCCACCCCATTGCCTCAAATGACCACACCTCAGCCTCTGCCATGACAGCAGCACCAGGATCAATGACAACAACAGCAGCAGCACCAATATCAGCAACACGGCCGACCCCTGGCAACACCACGTTGCGACGACACATTTGACACACGACGCAAGCACACCCATCCCTCCTGCTTCCCCGCACTGTGCCCACGTTCCAATGCATGGCAACACCTCAGAACGTGCACACCCCCCTTTGCGACGATGTGACCACGCACGTGTGAGGCTGAAGACTCACTGAAGAAGCTACACGCACATGTACCCGTGCCGATGCCTATTGCTGCCTCGACGCACGCCTTGCATCATCATTTCAATTTTGTCTCTTTCACTCTTCCCTCAGTCCTTGTCCAGCCCCATGAACTTAAGTGTACCCTTCTCGTGCGGTACAGTTGTAATAGTCATATCATATCATGGATGGATGGATTCAGCTGTAGGGATAATGTAATATTATCATGCTTGGGGTTGGCACCCCAAAACGTGAACATCCAACAAGTGAAACATCTAGTACAGTGCATGAGGTTCCACTGTCCAAGTTTCAAGACAATCCATTGAGAAATGGTTGAGACATGGCAGTATGAAATTTTGCACGCAGCTCAGCACCCAAAAATTGAAACTTCAAAAACTGAATATTAGGCTCCCATATTTTTGCTGCACCTAGATACAGTATATAAGGTCCCACTGTCCACATTTCAAGGCAATCTATTGAGAAACGGTTGAGATATGGCAGATCAAAATTTTGAACTCAAATCACACCCAAAAACCGAAACTTCAAAAACTAAGAATCAGACCCCAACTCTTGGGCTGCACCTAGATACAGTACATGGGATCCCACTGTCAAAGTTTCAAGTCAATCGGTTCAGAAACAGTTGAGATATGGCAGTTCAAAGTTTTGCACTCATGTCACCACCCAAAAATCAACATTTCAAGAACTAGATATTAGGCTCCCATATTTTAGCTGCACCTAGATACAACATATAAGGTTCTACTGTCAAAGTTTCAAGGCAATCTGTTGAGAAACTGTTGAGATATACCAGTTTTATTTTCGCACTCGAAATGACATCCAAAAATGGCAAGTGCAAGGTCACGTGAAAACAACGTAAGTAAGCTGCATGGTTGGTGGGTCAGTGACAGTATGGGCCTCAAGTCTTTTTCACACACAAGACTGAGTTATAATCCTACACAATTGTCATTTGTCATGTGTAATTTGCCAATAATTATGCTCTGGCCGTGGATATAATTAATAAATGAATACAAAGCACGATCATTCATCCGGTTTTTTTTTTCAAATTCAATCTACCTTCGACGTCATCAGAAACAGCCCGAAGTTTCTCGTCCGGCTTTTCGCCCTCGCCCGTTTCCGGTCCACGGCTCCTTGCCACTTTTTCAAGCTTCGCACGTAAAACTTGATGATGAGGGACCCATTGTGGTGGTTTCGTGGTCCACACGACTTCTACTGTTCTTTCCTTGGGATTCTGGCCTCTGCAAGGTAAAGTCAACTTCGGGGGAGAAAGAGGTCTTTAAGAGGTCGGCGTACGATGCAGGAAGTGCGAACGATGGAACAATGCCAACAGAGAGGCAAAATATGGCGAAAATAGAAGAGGTTCGCATTTTGTATGTGAGGTTATGGATTTCGGAATGGAAGTAGTCGAAGTTGTTGACGTATAAACAAGACAGCAGCGTAGAAAGGTAACGATTGTCGATCACCAGTACCAGCCAGTGGTAGAATGTAGTGAATGGGGAACACAGCTGGGAGATTTGCGACCAGGCATTGAATTTATAGTATGGCAAGTTGGCCTCCCCTCCGAGTCTGTCCACGTCCACAAATTCCGGACCAGGATCATGATGGACAATGCCATACTACATCAGATCCAATTGATGTGACGTTGATGGATACATCAAGTATTCCATAGCTATATAACACTGATCTACTCCCACTTGTCGGTGACTGTCTTTTAGTGCTAGTATATAAAGCCTCAGGATCATTCCCTAGAGCTGAGCAATGCTAATGTGATTGTTAAATGGATATCAGTCTCAGACTTGGAGGAGAGGTACAAATAGAACCCTCGTTTCCTTATCCTCTCTCGATCACAGCATACTGGGAGGGACGACCGCGATGGGCGAGTCGCGCCTGTCCCAGCCGGTCGGGAGCGTTCGGCAGCAAGCTCTCGCTCGAGCAGGTCACTAAAGACCGGCAGTCGTGAGTCCCGCTCCGCTCTGGAGCGTGGTCGGACAACTTGACGCCTTTGTCCGACGCTTCGGATACTGAGGACGAGCCAGGGTTTGAAGGGTCTCTGTCATCCGTTTCCGGGGCCGAGTCTGATGGAGAGCCGGAAGGAGATGATGGCAAAGTGCAGACGCGCGTGGACACACGGCCTTTACCCTCGCAGAACGAGCTCAAGACACTTGTCAAGGCCCTGATGGAGTACGCGGAGGTGCTAGAATGGAGAGTGTGGTGGCGGTTTCGGGCCGCCAACGGGGCGTGCAGAGGAGCGCGATAGCGCAACGCAACACGGCGCGTCCCCAGGACATTTTGATCCCTCACAATCTTTTACACAACACAAGACTGAGTTATAATCCTACACAATTGTCATTTGTCATGTGTAATTTGCTGATGAATTATGCTCTGGCTGTAGATATAGAATACCATAAAGCACGATCACACATGAGGGGGGTTTTCAAGAAGAGCCCCGGAAGAATTTCCTGAGACTGAAACGGCCGGTGGACGATTTGCCAGTAACGTTTTCCGTCCCAGGGCTCTTTTCCTTTTCTCTTCCTCCCAACTTCTCCATACCAGGGCTGTTTTTCATCTGTTGCTGCTCCAAATAAGGTTCCCCCTCCAAAGCTCTTTGCTTTGCCAAATCATTTTGCTCTGCCAAAAACTCCACAAATGATCTCGGTCTGCGAGGTAAAGTCAACTTCGTGGGGCAAAAGAGGTCTTTAAGAGGTCGGTGTACCTTGCGAACGATGGAACGATGCCAACAGAGAGGCAAAATATGGCGAAAATAGAAGAGGTTCGCATTTTGTATGTTATGAGTGAGGTTATGGATTTTGGAATGGAAGCAGTCGAAGTTGTTGACGTATAAACAAGACAGCAGTGTGGAAAGGTTTGAACGATTGTTGATCACCGGTACCAGCCAGTGGTAGAATGTAGTGAATGGGGAACACAGCTGGGGAGATTTGCGACCAGGCATTGAATTTATAGTATGGCAAGTTGGCCTCGACTCCGAGTCTGTCCACGTCCACAAATTCCGGACCAGGATCATGACGGACAAGGCCATACTACATCATGATTCAATTGATGCGACATTGATGGATGCATCAAGCATTCCATAGCTATATAACACTGCATCAGCAAAATCACAAGAAAATTTATGACTTTCTAGCTTTACTGTAGGGGGGTCAGGTAGTTGGCCACCCTGACAAGTTGGCCACAGGGGACTTTCTGAACTTTCTAGAGTATTAATGCCTGTGTAGTTGATTTGGGCAGTAAGAACTATGTCCAGTGTTGCCTCAAACAAAAGTTCTTACACTGGCAGTGATTGCTTGATGAGTTAGAGGCATCTGATTGCTGCTGTGTCAGCAATATGACCAATTTGGGAAGGTCACCAGAAGGCTGAACATGGTGGCCATACCACAGGTGATTCATTTCGGATGCAAATCCTTCGAAACTTCATGTTTTGTGTTTCGTTTCCCTATCTGCTCTTTCTCAGCCATAATTTCTACTGTTATTTCACTTTACTGGCCCATGTCACTCAATTCATTTCTACAACAGTTCCCATTTTGCATTTCGGACAGGCTGCATTCAGCAACACCCATTGGGCTCAGATGACAATGTGCATCCAGCACCACCAGGACTTTACATCAGACTGACCTGACCTCTCACTCATAGACTTCAGAATATTTTAAATGAATTTATTTACACCTCAATGTGCTCAGTGACACTTGTACATGCCTTATCAGCATGTCATCCTTTGGAAATTGCTGTGGGACCAGGAGGCGGCAAATGTCCACCTCTGTTTGAGATGGTAGCTATTGGGCATTAAATACTACAAACTACAGGGATGCTACTCCTCCAACTAAGGGTCCGCGAGCCCTTGGTTCAGATGGTGATGACGTCGGAGGATGTGTCATCGGGGTCCGTGTGTAGGCACATGGCGGGGTGAGGACGTTGGTCCATAGATGATGACGGAGGGGCAAGCAGGATGAAGGGGAGTTGACGATGGGCAAGAGCAATATGATGAAGGGATAGGGAGTGTAGGGAGCCAACCCAGGGTGCGCCGAGTTCATATGACTTGATCCAAGGGTGGGTATCGACAGAGAGTAACAGAGAGCAAGCAATGGCCATACCTGAGGCATGACACTCGATGCTCCAGAGGAGCACCCACATGAGAGTGTGTGTGTGTTTGTGTGTGTTCTCAAGAGAATGGTTCACGCCAGCAGATGAGGAGAGGGCAGGTGCGATAGATTGCAAAACTCAACCGTTATTCAAGACTGTAGTTACTAGCCTTAAATCATATTCCTTCAACTGCGAGTCCATGAGCGCAAGGCGCTGTGGACGGGCGAGGCGCTGTGGGCAGTGAGCCCTCAGATCGAGTGACAATGACGACAGCGAATGCGTCATCAGGGTCGGTGCATAGTCATGTGATGGGTGTGAGGATGACAGTTCATGAATGATGATGGAGAGGCGAGAGTGGGATGAAAGGGAGTCAACGACAGGCAAGAGCGATATGAAGAAAAGGTAGGGAGCATGCAGACAAAGACACTAGGTGCAGGGGATGGATGTGGATGGGGGAGTGCAAGGTGCAAGGTGTGGGCGAACGGGTGTTGTCAGAGTAGATCAGGTTGAGCTGCTGTCGCTGTTCTTGGGCACAGAAGTGAGGAACATGGTGGTGACATCGAGGAATTGGCACAAGGGAAGGAGAGCATGAAAGGAAAAGAGTGGCAGAAGTTGGATGAAGGAGTGGAGGGAGAGATGATGCATGGGAGGTGGGGGCAAGTGCAAGTCATGTCAGTTTCCTGGTCAGCGGGCTCAAACACCTTACAGGTGCATGACACAAACGAGGCAGACTAGTGGTGCAGGGGATGAATGAAGATGGTAGGGTGTGAGACACAGCCAAACAGTGAAGGACTTGTGCTGTAGGTCGATGCTTGGAGGAGCCGAGCTCTGACTCCAAGACCGAAGGTGGGGGTGTTGAGCAGTGAGGCGAGTGACATCAATGGCGATCAACTTGAATCATTGTTGAAGTTCCCAGGCACAGAGTGGGGAACCTTCTCACCCCCATATCCCGAGCAAGCCCACCAAAGATCCGAGTTGCACAAATAAGATCAACAACCATTCCCCCCAAATACTTACAGCATCAAAAGGTCTTCTCAGAAGAAGCGGCCAAACGACTTCCACCCAGTCGAGGAGAACTTGACTTCAGAATCACCCTGAAACCAGACGCCCCCAAATTCCTTGATTGCCAAACCTACCCTCTCCCCCAGAAAGAAAAACAAGAACTGTCAAGACAGATACAGGAAGATCTGGCCAAAGGTTTTATCAAAGATGGTGTCTCAGACTTTGTGTCTCCTGTCTTCTTTGTCCAAAAAAAGGATGGTACCACTCCAAGAATGGTAGTAGACTACTGGAAACTTAACAATGCCACCGTCCCAGATTATCATGCCCTACCAAACATGGAAGAACAATTACACTGTCTAAGGGGCAAGACCACTTTCAGCAAATTTGATGTTAGAGCTGGCTACAACAACATCCTGATCCACCCAGAAGACTGGCACAAGGGGGCCTTCAAAACCCAATTTGGTACATTTGTCCCCATGGTAATGGGCTTTGGCTTCACCAATGCCCCAGCAGCCTTCCAACAAGCAATGAACCACACCCTCCGACCTTGGCTCCTCAAATACCCTGAAAACACCTGTAACTACCTAGACGACGTGGCAATAGCCACAGGTCTAAGGGAAGAGCACTTTCACCAACAAATTACACACGAATTCCTTGACCTACTCAAAAGAGACTCCTACTTTTTAAAAGCATCAAAATGTGCTTTTGAACAACATGAAATCGACTTCTTGGGTTTTCAAATCAACCAAGGGACCCTCAAGATTGACCCAGTCAAAATGGATGGCCTTAAAAATTGGCCAAGACCCCCAAATAACTTAAAACAGGTACAACAAATCATGGGGGCCCTCAACTACCAATGACCTTTCATCCGAGATTTTGCTAAAATTGCTCACCCCATTTTTTCCACTATCAAGAAGGGAACCCCATTCAACTGGACCCCAGAAGCAACTACCGCCCTAGAAACCTTGATATCCGCAGTCTGCGATGACCCTGAACTTTACACTGCCAACCCAGATCTCCCATATGAACTAGAAACTGACACCTCACAGTTTGCCACCAGAGTGATCCTCTTCCAAAAGGACCCAAGAGGAAAAAGGAAGATGATTGGGAATATGTCACATGCATTCAATGAAGCAGAAAGGAACTACCCAGTTTGGGATAGGGAGTTCCTGGCTCTGATCCTCACGCTTCAACACTGGTGATACCTATTAGTCGGGACTAAACACCCCATCAGGATTTTTATGGACCATGCCAACCTAGCTCACTATCGACTTCCTCACAAAATCAACCGAAGGATTGCCGGATACATCTCAACACTCTGCAGATTACCACTTTGAAATCCATCACAAACCAGGAGTCTCCAACCACAGTGGATGCTCTCTCATGACAACCAGACCACAATGACGGATCAGGAGATAACCAAAACATCACAGCACTCCCTGACAAACTTTTTATTCGCACACTCAACACCGAAGATCTGTATGAACAAGTACTAAAGGAACAAAAGGAAGGACCGACGATCGGATCTTCTCATGTGGAAGGTCAGACACAACCTCCAAGAAGAAGAAGATGTGCCATTCAAAGACTGGGAAATTGGTAGTACCATATCGAGAACCCCTATTATGAAAAATTCTACATACCTACCATGACAGCATTCTTGGCAGACACACAGGAAACACCCTGAACCTTATATTCAATTCAGGAATCCTTCTGGTGGCCAAAGATGGCCTACTTTGTCTGGGACTACATCCGAGGCTGTGCCACCTGTCAAGCCAACAAATCTTCCACACACCCAACTCGCCCCCCAATTTACCCCATTCCCCCGGAATTTTAGAAACCCTTCCAGATTGTGGCCATTGATTGGATCGCCGACCTCCTGTCATCAGAGGGAAACAACACCATTATGACCATTACTGACCATGACTCCACTAAAGCAGCTATATTCATACCTTGCCATAAAGACATGGGGACTCTACAAATGGCTAAACTATTTTTACGATATGCCTTTCCATGGACCGGAGTTCCCTCTAAAATCATCTCCAACCGCTGACCCCCACTTTACCTCCAACCTGTTTCAAGAGGTCTCCCAAATCCTCAGGATCAACCAAAACTTGAGCACTGCGTATCATCCCCAAACTGATGGACAATCAGAGAGAACCAATCAAACCTTGGAAATGTACCTGCGCATCTACACAGGAGAGAAACAAGAAGAATGGGCTGCACTGGCTCCCCATAGCACAATACCATTTCAACTGCCCACAAATCCACTACCACCAAGAAAACCCCATACTGAACTCCTCATAGGCTTTAATCCTCAAGGACTTGGCACCCAACTTAAGTCTAAATTCCCTGGGATCCAAGAGCGACTCCAAGCGCTAAAAGACATGAGGGAATCAGCACAAGAAACAACGAGAAAGGCACAAAACAATTGGATCAAGGAAACTAAGTTCAAGGGTTTTGAAGAAGGGCAAAAGGTTTGGCTAGAAGGCACTAACTTATTGCCGTTTTCAGCGCACTTGGCGGAGTTTGAATTCCACCCAAATCGGCGCAGAAAACCCTCTCAAACGTGCGGGGCAAATATCTCCCTCAAAACAGCTTTAATTCACATGAAACTTATTGTCCCTGAATCGCCTGAATGAGGGCTAGGCAGCCCCATTGTTTTCATGAGATTTGAGTGAGAATTGGTGGAGCTGGACTCAAACCACCTCCACATGTGTATTAGATGAATTACAACTCAAAATCATGGTCTATATCTATTATTTTTCCCTCATGTTGTACCCATGGGCTGTCTTGAGGCAGCCCCATAGTGTTTTTGACTCAAGGGTTGTGGTGTGCAACGTCGTTTTCCCTCATATCATGTGACAGTAGCACGGTCGTGTGCCGGGAAGGAGCCCCCCCAGGAAGTGCACACCTGAGCCCATGGGGTGGTGAAGTGTGTCCAAGAATGCAGAATGACTTCATAAGACTGAAGCTCCAAAGAGGAGGAGCACCTAGCGGGAACGTGAGAACGTGTTTGTTCATTCGACTGCACTCAGGTTCACACAGATGATAAGGGAACAACAGGGCAACTTTATTCAACATGGTAGCAGATACAGGTGGGAACTAAGGCTAAGGGACAGGAAAAGCACAAAAGACAGGCATATGAAAGGAAATCTAGATGTGAGAAGGGGACCGAAGCTGGACAATGCGAGGTATTGAGTCGTGGTCTCCAGTGGCTGTGGTAGTGGCTGTGGTGATTTGTGAACGATGGCCGAGGCCAGGTGTGGTGACGAGGGGTGTGGTCGAGTCACGATGTGAGGAGGGGGAGACGATGCAAAGGAGAGGCTGGAGGGGGGATAGGGAGAGTGCTGGTGGGTGGTCGCTTGGGTGCTGATGGCACTGCCGAATGCAATTGCGGGTGGGATGATTGGAGAACTTGGATGGCAGATGCGAGGTAGAGGAGTGAGGGGGCATGGAAGTAGAAAGGGAGAGGGAAGATGGCAGCAGGCTGGGAAATGGATGCATAGGTGGCATGCAGATCTCTGACTAACAAAGTGAGAGTCTAGTAAAAAAGGGGAGAAAAGCATACCGAAATGTACAGTAGCAACACCGTCCGATGGCAACAAAGACGGCGGCATGGTACGGGGCTCTTTGGCTGTGTGTTGGGACTTGTCGGTGCATGGTGAAGGCGGGGGCATTGAGGGCGAGGGCATGCGGCAGTTGATGGGGGCGAGGGTGGTGTGCTGGCGGCAACAATGATGATGATGTGAGGACGAAGAGGAGATGGCACAAAAGGAATACGCACATATGTACTCTTGTAAGCGATTCATGGCCAGCCATATAGCTGTGTGGGTGAGTCGACATCGAGGCCATGCGCCTTTGCAAATGTGAATGCTAAGCGAGTCAGTGGCACATACGCGTACACTTGTTTTTTTTGAGTTGCTTCCTTGCTGCCACACATCACTTGGACACTGTACAGTTGCTTCTCACACCCACCTCACCTTCACCTAGCCCATTCTCTTGCTCTTGAGGTTGAACATGCCATATGCCAACATCTTCAAGTCCATTGTCCAGCGTGCTCTGCTCGCAGTCACTTTATGGGTGAACTTTCTGTCTTTCAGTCGCAATTCAAGACTGATTCACTTACCAGTGGTTCCGCAGCACAATCTCAGTGCAGGATGAGCACCATGACGTTGCAACCAGGCGAGCTCGATACCTCAAGTTCGAGCTTTTGTTTGGGTGGCATGCTGACCATTCAGGTGGGAAGGTGGATGAGGGTCGTCGACCGCAAGGCGGTCTTTCTGAGGAATCTGGGGAGAACGCGAACTGACACCACACATATAACCAGTCAAATAAAAAAGAGTTAGGTCATTGCTAGAAAAATGCCTCCCTTGTGTGATATATTACCCCATCAAAAGACTGCGCCTCAGGCTCTCTGTTGTTACAAACCAAGGCCAGGTACTGGCCGTATATTGTCCAGTTCCACTCAAGAGAGACCTCTCTCACTTTGCATTACCAACTCCCTTCCGTTTCTTGGGCTATCCCTCCTGTGGTGCAAGATATCGCTATTGCAAAGGCATCATAACACGACCAGGCACCCATTTCCTAATCGGGTAATCATCGCGTGGCAGCCACATGGTCACCCAGCCACCAAGAACCCAAAACAGTGGCACAAACTCTTAGAAACTGTTGCATAACTCATCTGATGTCATCAAGGCTCCAATGACATCATGGCTGACTGAGCGACTCCACAGTGACCTCATAGGCTCACTAAGCGCTCCACAGTGACATCATAATGATGTCATTGCTCCACAATGATCAGTAATGCGCTCAGTAAGCCTGAAACTTGACACAAGTGAGTTTATGCCTCTGTAGTCCTATTGGATGGTACCAAGGGGTCTAGAATAGTTCCAGTTCTTTGTAATCAACCCTGTACACTGTATATAGGCCCCAATGAAGCATGGCAGTCGTCAGACTGTCCATTTGTGATACTCTCATCTTCCTGGGTACTCCCCCGTGACCGCTCAGTCTAAAGATTCCCCTTGTTCCCAAGGTACTCTTCAATGACCGCCTTGTCTAAAGCCCTCTCACTGCACTGGCCTCCAGTCTTTGCCTCTGCCTCCAGTTACACGTACCAGTCCCCATCTGGTACATTCTAGTCATTTGGCTCATCCTCCTGTTCAATGCCACCTACGCCGCGTACCATCTGTTCCGACCCTTGCCCACCTGCTCCTGAGTCCACACGGATCAGCAGTACGTGTCTTGACATCTGTCGGTCTGTCAGAGGGCACATGACGACTGAACAATGGCGTTTGTGGCTCAGCTGGCTTATTCCTACCAGCACACGAATGAGGGGAATGTCCCATCTGACAACAAAAAAGGGCATTCAATGGCGAAGGAGAATGCTCAGGTGTCCGTGCGCGTGGGCGCAATGAGGCCACAGGACCTAGGGCCACCCCGACAGCCTTGTGCAATTGCACCACTCGGCATGGGGCGAAGATGCAGAAAAAAAGAAAAGAGCGAGATGCACAGGGCACAAACTGATGGTACCAGCTACCCTGTGACATGCTAAAGACTTCCGTTGCAGGCTACAGGGATGTTGAGGGCGATACATCAGCTACATCCCAGGCACACGTACAACAGGGATGGCCAGCAGCGAGGAGAGGGAGGAAAGGAAGAGATCTGCTTACTCTTAAAGGGGAGGATGGCAAAAGAGTGGCCTTGCTTTCAGCATGGAGAGGCTTCCAGATAGGACCCAGTACCTTCATAATCACGACTGCTCACAGAGGTATTCACTAGGGATCTGCCTGCTCTTGAAAGGGGAGATGGTGAAAGAGTCAACTGCCTTGACAATAGTGTCCATATATCCAAGTCTAGTATAGAAAAGTGTTAGTATATTCTTAAAATTGAGCCTTCTTATTTTTCTCCATAGCTGATGCATCCTCCACTGCAAAGCGCAAAATCTGTGAGGCTGTCCCGAATTCCATGCCACCAACATCTAACAGCTCACTGCAAGTGAGTGGTACAATGTCTTCAATTGTATAAAGTTTGTGGGTTTCTACAAGGATGTCAGTGTACTGTGAGAGATCTTCACCATGTTTATTTCGGACAGGGTGCTCTTCAATAGAATGGAGCCACTCCCTCAGGTCAGGGTAGGTGATGTTCCTATCAGATGTGGTGCGCTTTGACTGGGGTGGCAAAGACCCAGGGTTTGGAGTAAAGGGAACGATGTTTTCAGAGTGAGGTAAGCGATGGGAGTTCGAACCATTAACATTGTTGGCAAAGGTGCCACCCAGCATCATCATCATCATTTGCACCCATTGGGGTGGATCAGAGGACGATCCAGCCATTGTGTGGCTAGGGTTTGTGTCACAAGAACCGGCTCTTTGGACCGGACCGGCAACCGGACAAGCCTACCCGGACAGACCTCACGATTCCCACGCATTTTATGACTCGTTTAGCCTCACATGTACCAGCACCTTCCAGTGTGCCCTAGTCTTGATTGCCTCACCATTACCTTGTGTCTACTATTTGATATAGGATACACTGACTATATAAACCTGTCTGTAAGAGAGAACAAGCCCTAAGCTTGTTCTCCTGTGAAATATCACTGGTTTTCTTGCTTTGGAACTTGTAGGCTTGCAAGACCTCAAGCAAAGCATCCAGAATTCTTATCACTCATAAGTCTTCCTAAACGCAAAGACTTATTCGTGATTCCCCCTCTCCGCAGAACATATCTGTCTAGACAGTATTGTCTCCGAGATCCCCGAAACTCACGAGAACTTAGTTTCTCGCTCGACTCGCTGCGCTCGTCTCGCGCGTGAACCGATTTGTCAGCGACACTGCCCCCAGTCGGTGACATTAGAACAAGCTTCCCTCTGAACCCTTGACCCCGAACCACACGCTTACGCAAAAGAATATATCGATTTCCTTCAACATGACCTCGATGGCTAGAGACTGGAGATACAAAGGCCAAGGAAAGCCTTCTGAACAAGGATTGGCAAAACTCAGACTTCCATTCAGGATACCCCTGGATGCCGACATTGCTCTAGTTCCAGAGCAATTCAGAAAGAACACTCTATTCTTACAACTTGGGACAGACTCTACTCCCTGGACTGGGTTCTTTGCACCCTATAAACAAGCAAAAGTAGCCCTTGCAACACTCTATAGAGTGTGGTTCGAAATCAAACGGCGCGAAGACTACTTCGCGGCCGTGCGCGTCGTGCGTCCGATCTTCGAACTAACGTTTGATCCTCTTCCAGGACTAGATATGGAAGCACTAGTTGCCTCAGGGACACCAGTACCACACTCCCGAGCTCCAACTCCGGCACCCGCAGAAGCCATGGAACAAGAACCCCCCACGACAACTCAAGTCCGCGTCGCCGACGACGAACCGGACGCACCCATTCCCCAACAACTCGCGTCGTCCGGCACGACACAAGCCTTCCCCCGACCCAGTCAATTCCAAGGCTTCAGAGGATGTGGAAGACGACCTCTGAGCCCCGATCCCGACGACTACGACACGAACGCCAACTACGGCCACGACGCGCGCCCCTCCGACAACAGAAAACTCGAAGGCATTCCTCCAAAAGCCTTTAACGGCAACAGGGCCCGCACCCACATCTTCCTGACTGCTTTCCACAGGTTTATGACCTTAAATCACGACAGCAGAATCGCGCGCGACCCCATCAAGAAGTGTGCGTACTTCCTGTCACTCCTCGAAGGACCGGACGTCGAAGGCTGGGTCGAAACTATGGATGAATGGCTGCAAGAAGTTATTGACGACCCTGAAGAACTCCCCTTTGGTCTCAATCCCTGGCAAGCCATGCAACAGAAGTTCAAACACGCATTCATTGACTACGCGGAACGTGAACGTGCGCAAGACCAACTCCGAGAACTGAAAATGAAAGACAACAATCTTGATGGCTATATTTCAGCCTTCCAGGTCCTTGCTAAGCGCGCAGGACTCTTCACAAACGACCCAACCGTTATGCGTCTGTTCGCGTGCGGCCTCCCCAAGCCACTGGTTGAAGCCTGCATCAACTTTGAAGATCCGACCTCTTTCAACGATTGGATCAGCACAGCGCAAAAGCAACACCGCATCTGGATGCGCCGACGAGCGGTCCTAACTGACCATGCTAACACTCACAATAGAAATACCAACTCAAATACCAACCGCCCTTGGGCCCGCCTTTCGAACTGGGGCACGCACGGCAACACCACTAACAATGCCACCGCACCACGCGCATGCCTCCCACCATGCGACCCAAACGCGATGGACACCAGCGCGGGCGCCGCTCGAAAAGCAGTCACCGAGGCCAAAAAGCAGAAACACCGAGAAGAAGGGAGATGCTTTTACTGCTCCCTCCGAGGACACTTGGCCCGCGACTGCCCAACAAAACCAAAACGCGAAGCAACTCGCGCATGTACCGCAAACGTGACTACCACCACATCCGAATCCTCCGTTGTGGAAGTAATCAAAGAAAGTACAACCGACAAACTCGCTAAAGCGGCAAAGGCGCTATCAGTAGAAGAAAGGGAAGCCTTCATTAAGGCCCTGACAGGAGATGATGAGGATAAAGAAGAGGATTTTTCGGACGCTTGAGCATTACGGCGATTGCTCGAGCTTTAGGTATTGATCCCATGTACAAATCCCAAAGAAAGTCAATATCAGTGATGACTACTATGTACATCGGATCGAACAAAGCCAAAAAGAAAGCCCTTATAGACAGTGGGGCCACCGAATGCTTCATATCTCCAAAATTAATGAAAGAACTACGCCTGCAAACCAAAAAACTAAATCCAACCAGAAATGTCAAGAACGTTGATGGAACACTTAACCACCTAGGAAAAATCACTCAGACGGTCCAACTAGAACTGAAACTACTGGGACAGAAACACATACATCAATTCCTGGTTGCAGACATAGGACAAGACAATATCATCCTGGGATACCCATTTCTGGAATCAACCAACCCAAAAATAAATTGGTCCAAAGGAACCATTGTGGGAAGAGTCACCCTCAAAGGAGATCAAGAAACCCCAACATGGATCAAGGCATTAGTAGACTGGGAAGAAGGCGATGAACTATGGCTACAAACCCAAATACGTAAAACAACCATAGCACAACAACTGGCGGAATCACAAATGCAGGATGAACAAAAAACCTGGCAAGAAATAGTTCCTCACCAATACCACCAATATGGACAAGTATTCATGGAACAAGAGTCAGAAAGGTTCCCTGGACCAAGGAAATGGGATCACGCCATCGACTTAAAATCAGACGCTCCAACGACGATCAACTGCAGAGTGTATCCCCTTTCACCGAAAGAAAAAGAAGAACAAGGAAAATTCCTTGAACAAAACCTACGACTTAAACGGATAAGAAGATCTAACTCGCCATATGCCAGTGGATTCTTCCTTATAAAAAAGAAGATGGAAAATTTCGACCAGTACAAGACTATAGAAATCTAAACAAATGGACAATACCCAATGTATATCCTCTACCCTTGATCCCAGAACTTATCCACGCCTTAGCAGGAAAAGAACTTTTTACTAAATTTGACGTTAGATGGGGCTACAACAACATTCGAATCAAAGAAGGAGACGAATGGAAAGCCACCTTCAAGACTAGTGACGGACTATTCGAACCCACAGTAATGTTCTTTGGCCTGACAAATTCCCCAGCCACCTTTCAAACTATGATGGACGACATCTTTCAAGAAGAGCTTGCACAAGGATGGTTGAAGATCTATATGGATGACATCATCATCGCCACACAAAATGATGAAACAGAACACACACTCAGAGTCAACCACATACTATCTAAACTGAGACAACACGACCTCTATCTTAAACCAGAAAAATGTCAGTTCCACAAAAAGAAGGTAGAATACCTCAGGGTAATCATAGGAGAAGGAAAAATAACCATGGACCCCGTCAAAGTCAAAGGAATTAAAGACTGGCCAACCCCATCAACACTAAAAGAAGTTAGAAGTTTCCTGGGATTTTGTAACTTTTATCGAAACTTTATACCTAACTTTTCCATAAAAGCAAGACCACTAAATGACTTAACAAAGAAAAACAAACAATGGGAATGGACAACAAAGGAAGATCAAGCCTTTTTAGCCCTAAAAGAAACCTGTGTATCCTATCCAGTACTCCACACTCCAGATTGGACAAAGCAATTCATTCTAGATACTGACGCATCAGGATTCGCCATAGGAGCAGTCATATCCCAAGAGTATGAAGATGGCTTACACCCAATTGCATACTATTCCAGAACATTGTTAGACGTGGAAAGAAACTACGACGCTCATGACAAAGAACTAGCAGCAGTGATCTTTGGATTAAAAAGTGGACGACCATTCTTCCTGGGAGCCGACAAACCAGTTAGAATAAGAACAGACCACAAAAATCTTACCTACTTCAAAGAACCACAGAAATTAACAGGACGACAAGCCAGATGGATGCAATACATGCAAGACTTCAATATCACCATGGAACATGTCCCAGGACACACGCACACCATTGCCGATGCACTTTCTCGTCGCAAAGACCTTAACAAGGGGGTAGGAGAACAAAAAACCACTCTACTACCACCTGAAATCTTTGCAAAAAAAATCTACCTGCCAGACAAACCCGACAAACGACGAGAAATTCTAAGACAATTTCACGACACCCCTTTCGCAGGACACCCAGGAATAGCCAACACCTGGGATCTAGTCAAACAACACTACAAAGGGCCTAGACTGCGACAGTTTGTAGAACAATACGTCAAAGGCTGCGCCAAATGTCAAGAGTCCAAAACCAACATACCTAGAAAGAAGGCCACAACGTTCCCACTCAACACACACGTTGAACAAGGCCCATTTCAATACATATCAATGGACCTCATCACCGATCTACCCAAATCAGAAGGATTTGACAGCGTCCTTACCATAGTTGACCAAGGATGCTCCAAAGCAACAAAATTCATTCCATGCAACAAAACGATTGATGGAACAGGCGTTGCACACGAATATCTGAAACACCTCGTGCCCTGGTTTGGCATCCCCAAAAGAATCATCTCTGACAGAGACCCCCTGTCAAGACACGTACTACTGATCCGTGTGGACTCAGGAGCAGGTGGGCAA
>JAGFNK010000902.1:0-18743 GCA_025769875.1 Russula earlei
GGGTGGGTATATATGATACACTGCGTTGGGCATCCTGTCCTCTTTTACCTCGACTTGATGACGTTCCCAAGTGCTTGCTTGACTTTATTGATTGGAACAATACATACAATTATGAGTCGATATGGGATAGGATAGAATGCAACCCTTGGAATGAGAACAAAGGTGAATGAATACCATGAATAAATGCCGTCGAATACTGCTTATTGTTATGGGTGCAGCTGGCCCATGAGTCCAACTCCAACCCTGTTGCAGGCTCTGCTTGTCGCAGTTCCGACAACAGCGTAGCATGCATGGGAAGCCCTTACCGGCTTGCTTGGGTGCAGCGCTTGGTGGATCTCATATGCACATACACATATGTGCACACAACCATTGTAAATGGTTCACATCATCCCAGTGAGTTTTACCCATTACCCGTCTCTTTGAGATATGATTGCTAATCACTGTCACTGTTGGCAATCCTGACTATAAAAGGCTTGAAAGCAATAATATCATCTACGGTCATTTCAGACCCCCTGTAAGCGAGCTTATTCCCAATGCAAAGCCAAGGTGTTACTATCAACCCTCGCAATGCGTTGACACACCCACTACTATTCTTCCTATCCCGTGTTTGCTCATATACTGCCCTTGCATGCCAGACCTTCGACGTCATCTGTCATATATTAAAATTCCCCCTTCATTTTGGCTCACCGACAGGAGCTGTGAAGGCCATCGCTCTCCTAATTCACTATATACTCATCTTCACCGCTGTATCCCAGTTTGTCCTATCTGGGATGACAGGGATTATGTCACACTTGGCATCACAGACCCACACGGTAGCCCGAAACACTCACTTGATTTCTTTGGCAGTCTGTGCGCTTCCTGTGCCTTTCAGAAGCTTGATTTGCACCAGGATTGGCAATGAGCGAGAATTCTCATCAAACCAGAATATAAACCATTTTCCTGCATCCCCATTTCCCATCAATGAGGATGTACATGGCCCTGCGATTGACTTGGCAATTTGTAAGACCGCTAATGACACCTCCGCTGTCCTGGCGCTTGTGCGGGCAAGTAACCTCTCTCTTTGTCACGAAATATCGGACAAGCTTAAAGACTTTCTACAACGCACATGGGCATGTGAATTGGCATGCAGCGTTCACCTTGCCCTTGTCAAGACTGTGATTGACGAGTAAGTCCGATCTAATGCAATATACCCATTGTCAAGACACGTACTGCTGATCACTAAGGACTCAGGAGCAGGTGGGCAGGGGTCGGAACAGATGGTACGCGGCGTAAACGGCGTTGAACAGGAGGACGAGCCAAACGACTAGAAGATACCAGATGGGGACTGGTATGTGTTGCAAGAGGCAGAGGCGAAGAGTAGAGGCCAGTGCAGCGAGGGGCTTTAAACAAGGCAGTCGTTGAAGAGTACCTTGAAGACGAGGGAAGGCTTTAGACTGAGCAGTCGCAGGGGAGTACCCAGGAAGTGGAGAGTATCACAAATGGACAGTCTGACGACTGCCATGCTTCATTGGGGCTTATATACAGTATACAGGGTCGATTACAAAGCACTGGGACTATTCTAGACTCTTTGGTACCATCCAATAGGACTACAGAGGCATAAACTTGCTTGTGTCAACTTTCAGGCTTACTGAGCGCATTACTGATCATTTTGGAGCGATGACATCATTATGATGTCACTGTGGAGCGCTTAGTGAGCCTGTGAGGTCACTGTGGAGTCGCTCAGTCAGCCATGATGTCATTGGAGCCTTGATGACGTCAGATGATTTATGCCACAGTTTCTAAGAGTTTGTGCCGCTGTTTCGGGTCCATGGTGGCTGAGTGGCCATGTGGCTGCCACGCGATGATTACCCGATTAGGAAACTGGTGCCTGGTCGTGTTATAGTGCCTTTGCAATAGCAATATCTTGTACCGCAGGGGGGATAGCCCAGAAAATGGAAGGGAGTCGGCAATGCAAAGTGAGGGAGGTTCTTCTTGAGTAAAATAGGACAATCTTCGGCCAGGACTTGGCCTTGGTTCGTAACACCCATACCTTAACAACGTCTGTCTTAGGATGTTGCTCGAGAGTGATTATGTCATTGCCAAGTTGAAAGTCGATCTACATCTGGGCTTCTTGAGCCTTGTGACGTTCAATCAGGCCAGCCAGGCTGAACATGCAATTTTCGAAGCACTCACGATCGCCGAGGATGCCATGACAACACATGCACGCCGCCTTGTGGTTCATGGCGAGTCAGTTCATCACAGCCTTCACCTCTTGGAATCCATCGCCCTGGACATATCAAGCCTTTTGGCTACTGAGCTTGCTTCCGTAAATCAAGAGAAGGAGGAAATAAAGTGCAGGGTGTCAACTATCTTTGGCATGCAACGTGGTTCCCTCCATACCCTTAAAGGTCGACTCGCCGACTTGCGCTGTATCAATAATTTTTGGGGTGAGGCAAGAGACTTTTTGTCCCTCACTATTCACGTGTTCAATGGCATACGGAGTGATCTGGTTGCTCTTAATGAGTACCAGATGGGGCACAGGGCAGTCCGCTTGCATGTTCCTCCCGAAGAACAGTATGGATATTTTAAAAGGTGGACAGGTAGGCTGGAAGCTCGGCGAGTCTTCAAGCCAGCTCTGTGTTGAAGGTGCAACCGTCCCTCCCTCCTCACTTAACGATCTCAGTAGGTGATTATTACGTATGAGTGTAGTTGTGCTTATATGTGTATATAAAATGTTGTCGGAAAGTCCCGAAGCGTAAAGTGTTCGCTCTCCACCTCTCACTCTTCGCGCTAAAATACCTGTTGAAGGATGTCTAAATTCTCAGTGAGTTTCAAGTCTGTTCACAAATTAAATCTTGTGCAAATTCCTCTTGCAGGCCTGTGAATTCCTCGATCTCGAAGCAATCCTTTTGCTTGAGGACGAAGAGGAAGAGTATGAGTCAGAGGGGGAGGTTGACGACTTTGGTAATTCACCTCACAGTTTCTTTGCGGTGGTCGCTACATATCCTATAGGTTACCTCATGGATGAACCTGTATCAGATGATGATATGGATAACGCCCCACCGCCACGCTTGCCCAGCGTTGAAGTCCAGGACTGTCATGAACCATTCTCCAGAGAGGGCCCTTGAAGGACCCTTCCTTATAGGAGGAAACCCAGCCTCTATGGTGTCACCCTGTTCACACGAGCAAAAGGGGTGAGTAGAGGTGTCCACAATATCGCGCGCGCATTGTTGCGCGAGCGATTCTCGGCACAATCGACATACAGCAAGCCCCACTTAAAGGCAACCCTTCTAGCAACAAAAGACAGTATTAGGGCCTTCCTAAGGACCCTTTGGAACGACCCTAGGAGCTCTACAGTAGGCACCAACCTAGTATCAAAGGCCCTACAATGCGTTATTAGACCAACTCTAATAACTATAGAACGAACTATAAGGCAATACTAAGGACCTTAATAGAAGTATTAGGGTCGACTCTAAGGACCCTAATAGTACTATATAAGGGCCTTATAAGATAACACTATTCCCTGACCAAACTACAAGTCCTCAAATGACCGGCCCTAAACTAACTAACAGGAAATGAATCAGGTGCTTGCACGTGCACTAAAGCAGTGAACACATGGATAATGGAAGGTCTTACTCATCAAGAGAAGCCTTCTTACTCAGCAGCTTACTGAACATGACTGTGCATGCTCAGTAAGCGTCCTCCGACTTCTTACTCATCACTCTATTGTGCTTGATAACAAGGTTATGACTTGTTCCCTATTTAGCAGTTCTCTTGTCATATATAAGCGCTCAATAAAGTAACGGACAGTCCTCAGACTGTCCATTTGTTTACGGCACTCTCCATCCCTGGGATACTCCTTTAAGGACCATCCCCTTGTGACTATCCTGGCCTCTCCTCTGTGTGACTGCTCAACTCTCACAGTAACAATACCTCTCTGGTATCTGTTACTACTCTGGACTCTACTTCTTGCCCACGCCATCTTGGACGTTTATCGACTCGTCTTGGAGCTTATCCCTCGCTCTTGAACTGGATAGTTCAACAGTGAGTCTTGACAAGGACCTTGAGGATGAAACAAGGAGGATCACAGGTCTGGATTGGCAGACGCGATTTGCATATACGACCACCAATGACATGACCCTGCCACTTCGGGTACCATGGGAGGATGATCCTCGTATGTGGTCTGTCAGGGTGAAGGTCAGTGAGACTGCATTATTCATAGGGGCGGTACTAACAACCAATTGGCAGCTTGGGCGAGAAGCTGATGTTGTGTTCCAGATATGCCGCCGATGCCTCGTCCCTAATGAGATCCACCCCCCAGCCGTCACGTCGGCTTTCGCTCTGTCTTCCGTGCCAGGACATGTGTTTATTGAGGCCTTCAATATCACAGATGTTTGTCGTGCGGTGAATGGCTTGGTCACTGTCCGCGACAAGCAGCCGATCTTTATCCCGCCTACAGAGTGTGTCGGAGTACTCTCCTCACATCCCCTATTGTGCTCTCAGATAGAGAAAGGACAATGGGTACGCTGTCTAGCTGGACGGTATCATGATGACATTGGCCACATCTGTGAATCAAGCGTCCCAATGAACCAGTGGTACGCTGTTGTGGCTTTCGTCCCCCGAATTCCTCAGCCTGGGGGCAAGCGGAAGAGAGATGGGCGTCCATCTCCACAAGCATGGACTGCCGGAGAACTCACCCAACAATACGGTGAGAACAGAGTCAAAGTTCTCGGGCCTGGCCAGTTCGGCTTCAAAGGATGTTTGTACCAGGATGGGCTCGCATTTGAGCTTCTGCCATGGTCCCTCCTTCGCATTTTGGAGCATTGCAATTTTGACATCACTCCGTTGCGCGATCAGATAGGGTTCAAGGCCTTCCTGCGTTCGCTGCAAGTCTCAGATGTTTTGCCCAGGATTCAGTTCAGATAGGTAACAGGATCCTTGTGATATCGGGCAAATATGCTGGTATTATTGGCCAAATCAGAGACATTCAAAACAATGTTGCGGACGTCGTCACTCAAATTCCCAAACAGGATTCTGGCCTTATAATCAGTATCACCTTATGGGAGCTGGTTCCTTATTTTCTCGCAGGCGACTATGTCAAGATCCACTGGTTGGATTGCTTTGGCATGGTCATTACCATGGATCACAAGGAACACAAAGTGAGTTTTCTGGATAAGAAAACCAATACAGAGGTGTGCATCTCCATCCCTCCTCTCTGCTTCACTGATGTCTCGCTCACTGACGCTTGGTCATATAGATTAATACATCAGCATTTAGCCTTCAGTTTTACACTGCTCCCCACCATTTTTTCCAACTCAAGCATGGTCTGTATGTTGAATTTCCTGGGGCAGGTGGGGCCATGCGCAGGGGCCTTGTAACGCAAATCTCTGGTGGCAGAGCAGAGATTATAGACAAGACCAACGGGCAGCGTGTGAGTTTATTGAGATCCATTCTTCCAGCAAATACAGACAGTCTTCAGGTTCTGATTGACCAAGACGACATAGCAGTTTCAGGCATCCAAACCACAGCTCTGCCCAAGCCTGAGCGCAATGGCATTTGGGAGGGACGGAGAGTCTCTATTATCAGAGGTCCCCTAAAGGGGTATCATGGTCTCATCAAAGCAGACGATGGCAGTAGTGTCGACATTGAATTGGATGCAAAGCTGATGTCTCATGGCCCACTACGCCAACGGGTCAAGCTTGATGATATTCAACTTGAGTGAGTTCCTCATGAACCATGATGACCCATTCATTACGTCTCCCCCCACAAGCATTTTCGATAGACATATGTCGATAGCATTGTCGAGTCGCTCCAACCTTATGCCTCCTCCAGAAGATCTACCGAGGTCAATCACTCCAGAACCTGTGGAACACAAGGAGAGTGCATCCTCGCCTTGGAGCCTGCCTCAAGGACCTGGTGAGTTCTTTGGTGAATACTGAATTCTTCATGCTTATTCCAAACGAGTCTGGAAACACTGGCTCTTTGCAGAAGAAATCCAGGAACGGTTATGTGAGGAATGTATCCCATTTTATGTTCGGGGTGTCCCAACGTCATCTTTACATGCCAAGATAGAGGGACTTGGTGCAAAGACAGTTCCAGCTGCAAGGCAAAAGATCGAAGCACAACTGAATGAAGTTGTCATCTCTGTGATCCAGAGGGGGAGACCCACCCAGATTTCCATCAACCCAACCTATATAATCCCGTGGCCGCCATCCAAAAGCAACAAGGTACTCATTATCGGACACCGCTGGACTGGGCAAGTGGGGAAAGTGATCGAGTCAAAACACGGGTGCTGCACTGTTGAGCTGGAGGCTTCTGGGGCCGTTTCATACCTTTATGAACAGGATGTTGTAAATTTACTCATGAAATAACTTTGTCTCATTGCCGATATCAATATCTGTATGCGCATATGTGTTGCATACGTACGTGTGAGGGGGGGGGGACTGGTTGACCCCACGAGAACGTACATACCTCCTCATGCTGGCACTTTGATCTTCCCTGGAATCACTCTCTTCTATCTCCCCCACAGTTGCTCGCTCGCATCTTCCCTTCCTCTTCCCTCTCTCTCCATGCATGCAGATCATACCTATTTCCAGAAAAGGAAGCCACTGCATTTCAATAAGCATATTCTCATGCGAGGCACATGCAGGCAGTACGTAAATTCCACATTCCCTTTTTTGTTGTCTTATCTTTCACTCAGACTGTTACGAACCAAGGCCAAGTCCTGACCGAAGATTGTCCTATTTTACTCAAGAAAAACCTCTCTCACTTTGCATTGCCGACTCCCTTCCAATTTCTGGGCTATCCCTCCTGCAGTACAAGATATTGCTATTGCAAAGGCACTATAACACGACCAGGCACCAGTTTCCTAATCGGGTAATCATCGCGTGGCAACCACATGGCCACTCAGCCACCATGGACCCGAAACAGCGGCACAAACTCTTAGAAACTGTTGCATAAATCATCTGACGTCATCAAGGCTCCAATGACATCATGGCTGACTGAGCGACTCCACAGTGACCTCATAGGCTCACTAAGCGCTCCACAGTGACATCATAATGATGTCATCACTCCACAATGATCAGTAATGCGCTCAGTAAGCCTGAAAGTTGACACAAGCAAGTTTATGCCTCTGTAGTCCTATTGGATGGTACCAAAGAGTCTAGAATAGTCCCAGTGCTTTGTAATCGACCCTGTACACTGTATATAAGCCCCAATGAAGCATGGCAGTCGTCAGACTGTCCATTTGTGATACTCTCATCTTCCTGGGTACTCCCCTGCGACCGCTCAGTCTAAAGATTCCCCTCGCTCCCAAGGTACTCTTCAACGACCGCCTTGTTTAAAGTCCCCTCGCTACACTGGCCTCCAGCCTTCGCCTTTGTCTCTTGCAACACCTACCAGTCCCTATCTGGTACCTCCTCGTCGTTTGGCTCGTCCTCTTGTTCAACGCTGCCTTCGCCGCGTATCATCTGTTCCGACCCTTGCCCACCTGCTCCTGAGTCCTTAGTGATCAGCAGTATGTGTCTTGACATCTGGACAGTCTCTCATCATCCCTGTATTGACCAGCCAACGCTCAAGTGTCCACTCCTAACTCCCCCACTTTGGTTAACACCTCTTTGTGACTCCCTTCTCCTCTGCAACCTACCCCACGCACCGCCCTTCACATCCTCACTGAAGACATCGACCCGGTCGACACATCCTCACCCCTCAGCCTCTTGTACTCCCCCACGGCTCCCCCATCGTCTCCTACCACTGCCCAGCCTATCCCAGACAACTTTGTCCCTGTCGGCACTCCCCCTCCAGTGCAGAACGAGCAACAGCAAACGGACCGTCCTCCCTTGCCTGAAGGCTTCCTCGACCGTCCCCCCTGCACAGTATTTCGCTTCCATCCGCACCAGTACTTCATCCTCCCTACCACCAATCGTCGCCAAGAGCAGTGGCGTCCCCTCCATGACTTGAATCATCAAGACTACCTTGGACGCATCCCTACCTCAGACCAGTTAGCTCGTCGCGCATTCACAGACACCTTCACTACCGCCTTTCGTGCACGCATCGTCCACACTTTTGCGGTAGAACCCTCCAACACTGCCCTTGCCACCCAGTACAATCTCACCCCCTTCGGCATCTGCTCCAACGTCGGGATATATGCCCCGGACGCTGACTTTCCCCTCGGACGCATCACATACATTTTTAACACCTCGTTATTTAGGAAACTACTTACCTTGCCTGCTATTTACCGCCCTGCTTACAAGGGCTCGTTTTGCTTATCTATCATACACGACTTCTTGGACGGACGTCTCGCTTTCGCATACGGCTACTTACACTTCGAGGAGAACAGTAACCGCATGTCCCTACGTCACTATTCGACTTATACAGTCGACACCATCCGCTTTAACCCCCAGCTACTTCGCTTTTGCTTTACGCCTCGTATTCCCCTTAACCCTCTCGAAATAATTGAGAGGTACCAACTCGAGACTATAGATCTTGCGCACAGTTCTTAAAAAGTAAGAACCACCCTTGTAACGCTTCAATAAAGATCAAATAAAGATCCTTTTCTTGTTTTAACTAAAGTGCCACGAGAATACGCCTTAGAAGAAGACGAAGAAGAAGACGCTATCACCAGACACGTCTTAAGCCTAAATCATTATCGAACTTGGACCTCCATCGCATTCCCTGTCACCACTTTAACCAACTTACACGACGTACCAGGAGTTGAACCACCTCACGAGGATTTCCCCCATCTTATTGTCAAAGAGTTCCTTGAAGTCTTGCCTTTTGGACAACTCTTAAGCCACGACGAACACGCACTATATCTCGAAACCCTTAGTTGACTTCTACCTCCAGCACGACAACAACTACTATATTGGCACCTTGCTCAAGCGAAGAACATCCAAGGACAGCCAGTTGACTACCAGTCCTTACATACTAGTGAATTAAACCTTTGGACCAGAGTCATTCAACCACGCCACCACATCATTGTCCACTCTTTAAGGACAGGGTATCGCTTGTTTTATCTGGCTTGGACATACATCAGCTACTACCGTCTCACCGTCCAGTTCTACCACCTACGCCTCAACAGAATACAAAGGGAAAATCAATCTTACGTCCAACTTGCTGCTGTACCAGGAATACACAACACCTTTGACTGGGAAACTAACTCTTGGCTATACGACGCAGACTACAATCAACCTTGGGCAATTACCAGCCCAGACGCCTCATATACTGGTCCCCCTGCATACTATTCTGTCCCAGCAATCCTAGAAGCCTCAAGTCTCGCCCCTCGACCCCTCACACCGATTCAGACCACTGTTACGAACCAAGGCCAAGTCCTGGCCGAAGATTGTCCTATTTTACTCAAGAAGAACCTCCCTCACTTTGCATTGCCGACTCCCTTCCATTTTCTGGGCTATTCCCCCTGCGGTACAAGATATTGCTATTGCAAAGGCACTATAACACGACCAGGCACCAGTTTCCTAATCGGATAATCATCGCGTGGCAGCCACATGGCCACTCAGCCACCATGGACCCGAAACAGCGGCACAAACTCTTAGAAACTGTTGCATAAATCATCTGACGTCATCAAGGCTCCAATGACATCATGGCTGACTGAGCGACTCCACAGTGACCTCATAGGCTCACTAAGCACTCCACAGTGACATCATAATGATGTCATCACTCCACAATGATCAGTAATGCGCTCAGTAAGCCTGAAAGTTGACACAAGCAAGTTTATGCCTCTGTAGTCCTATTGGATGGTACCAAAGAGTCTAGAATAGTCCTAGTGCTTTGTAATCGACCCTGTGTACTGTATATAAGCCCCAATGAAGCATGGCAGTCGTCAGACTGTCCATTTGTGATACTCTCATCTTCCTGGGTACTCCCCTGTGACCGCTCAGTCTAAAGATTCCCCTCGCTTCCAAGGTACTCTTCAACGACCGCCTTGTTTAAAGTCCCCTCGCTACACTGGCCTCCAGCCTTCGCCTTTGTCTCTCGCAACACCTACCAGTCCCCATCTGGTACCTCCTCGTCGTTTGGCTCGTCCTCTTGTTCAACGCCGCCTTCGCCGCGTATCATCTGTTCCGACCCTTGCCCACCTGCTCCTGAGTCCACACGGATCAGCAGTACGTGTCTTGACAACCACTGTCCCAACTAGCCAAGAACGTTGGTCTGCCAGCACAGAAGATACTGAGTCAAATCCGTGGACGGCAAGGTGTAACTGCAAAACAGAGTATTGCACGTGCAACTTTCGACCAGACACACCCCCTACTCCTGACGGAATTACCTTGTGGACGCCAGGCGATTACCATCTCCCCATTCGATAAATCTGGCTCCTCGACACAGGAGACGCGCGTCATCCCAACGACCCCCTGAGAGAGAAACAATTCCCAACGCAAGAGGATTTCTTGTTGAAAGACCATTACCTCCTACCCCTCCTGACGCCTACGTACCCTTGTTTACCAATCGTATTCCTACCCCTGTCATACCTATCCAACCCTTTGCATCACCCCTTGTTGAATCCCCTGATAGTGCCGATCTTAGGAATACTGATTTACACTGTTATCTACCAGAACAATCCTTCTTAGCATTAAACCTACCTACGCGTTCAAGGAGAGAGTTAATTGAATTCAAGAATTATTGTACCCAAGCTTGGCATCAACGACTGACACACTTTATAGTTTACAAGCACCCCACCAAGGAAATAAGTGACTTTGCCATCTCTCCAGCAGAATTTGAAGGATATCTGTGGAAAACCCAAGTAGTTCTAACACAAAGCAGTATTACTGAAGAATACTCCCAAATCCAATTAAGAAAACATCAAGGAAGACCTGATACCATTCGACTAAAGCCAGCCTACACCATTGCATATCCTTGGAACAACGGCCATTGGACTATAACAGTCGTCTAGATCTATGAGCACTAGGAGAGACATCACTGACGAAGAAGAAAATCTAATCCCACTCCTATTTGAAAACCTCAGTTACGACACCCAAGATCACTGTTACCGAGGAAAATTTGCAGGCACACCTATTATCAACCACGGAAATCTTTCTGACACTTGGTTATACGAAGACGATAACGACGAAGTTACCACCGAACAACTTAAAGCGGCAGCCCCAGGAGCAGAAAACGTTCAAGACTTCAACCCCTATAACTATTCAGGCCTCTTCCTAGACAGACCAGTCAAGTGGAGTCGTTCTAGAAGACATTGGGTTTACTATAACAATCGAGAAGTCGATTTCTCAGCCAGAACACCTCAAGAAGTTACCGCTATCCTAGGAACTGCTCAGAGCACTCGAAGCACCACTCCAGGACCTTCTACTTGGCATAATACCCAACAACCTACTCCTCATACAACTAGCAACGTACCACAAGCAGTCCCTCGAACGCTCACTCCAACTAGAATCCAACTACAAGGTTCAGCCCCACCTATTTGTTAAGGCTCCAAAGTGCCTTAAATAAGATCAATGGTCGCATCTATAAACGCGTCCCACCAATGCAGATATGCTTGAGTCAAGCAAGCAATACTCGTGGAGGGGAAGGAGTGTTAGATCCTTCTAGAGTATGACAACAAGATGAGAGGGGCTCTGCAAACGGGGTAGGAGTCAACTGTTTGGGATTGGCAAACTAAGTCGAGCTTAGGGCTCAACTGTTACGACTGGGGGCTTTATATAGCCTTACAGGGATAAGGTTTGTACTACTGTAGTACTAGTCGGTGATATAGAAGCAAAACATGGCTCATAGAAGCGAGGTTGCTTCTATGTAAACGATCTCAGTGCTGGAAGCATTAAGTGCTTCCCCAATCAAGGAATCGACGTACGTGGCGGTACAGGAACATCTGGGACAGAAGCAATGCTACTCATTGCTTCTTCAGTACATCTTCTGAAAGATACGATTAACGCGCTCCGAATGTGATATCAAGGAACATAAACGATCAAGATCTGACGCACGCATAATGCAAACAGTGCAGTCCATAGTTCAGGTGTTCCGGCATCTTCCGGACCCCAAACCACTCGGTAACATTACCCCTCCTTCAGATTGGTGGTCCCACACACCAACGATTCTAAAATCGAGTGGTGGGGTCAACGCTGTCATCATCAAGGGGAGGAGGTGATGTGGTGAAGGTGTATCAGCCTTCTTCTGCTGCCTCATAGGCAGCCAATGCTGAGGCCACTATCACCTCTGACTCCTCAGCAGTGGCTGCAGGAGACATGATCTGTGGGAGTCTATCAGAGTCCCTAGGTAACCTCCGGACTGGAGGTGTGTCTGAGCGAAGAGGAGTCGTAGTGAAAGGTTCTTGAAAGGTCCTGGACCCTTCTCCTTTCGCTACCTGCAAAATGCGTGGGTTAGCAGTGTCCTCCCTCTCCTGGTTGGACTTCCTCTTCCTGCTCGGGTGTGCCTGTTCCCATCCTCGGTGGAAAGGGCATGATCTGATTGGTGTATAGGAACGATGATAGGGAGGTACTAGGCAATGTGAGGCAGCATCTGCTGCCAGTTGGTCGTGGCAATACTGGTGGGGCAGTGGACAGTACTTGTTAAAATGTCCTACCTCACCACAATACTTGCATCGGTTCCTTTTCCTCCTCCCTTCTATCATGTTCAGCTGCTGAGGCTCCGGAATGAAGTCAGCCGTTGCAGTAGACGCTTCCCCACTGCTGCTATAGGAATGGTAATAGATAGAGCTTTGGGGGGAAGGGTTTGGTGACGCTTCCGATCCTGCTCCTCCTCGAAGGCGCATACCGGACATGGTTTGGAGGACGTTCATCTCCTCTTCTGTATACCCTTGCACCGTCGTAGGTGTGGGGCTGGCTGGTACTGGTTCTGGGTCAGAGGTAGCATACCCCTGAGCGATGTCTGCCAAAGGCAGCTGAGGGACGAAGACGGGTAGAGGGGGAGTGGGCTGCCCAGCCCGATAGTTGGTGAGGAGCTCTTCAGCCCAGACACCTGGAGGGGTTTCTCCCTGGCTACAGCCTGCTTCAATGAACTCCCAACAACGTGAGCGTACTTTGGCTGCCGCCATTCTCTCCTTGGCTTCAGCCCTGTCTCTCTCTACTCCTCGCTTCTCAGCTAGGTACTTGCTGAGCTTGTAGCGCAGCTGCTTCTCCTCTTCTTCAAGCACCTTGTAGTTAGCTTCCAGCGTTCTTGTAGGGTGTAGAGATGGTCCAAGCGGTAGAGTTCTGCCTGCAGCCCATAGTCGCCTAGCAGGTAGAGGGTCTGTCTCCAGCGCCCTTCGAACTGCCTCTCTGTGTCGAAGCAGTCTAAGTCATGTTCATCTTGGCCGTAGTTATAGAGATTATAGCAAGGGGTGGCCTGGAGGATCTCGCCATAGTCTGCATGGCCTTCTCCATTCTTCCCCCTCACTCTCGGCTCTCCCAAGGCAACGTCATAGGCCACATACCTGGCTGGTTTGTTGCCCCAAGTCATGCCATCAGGGATGTCAATCCCTGTGTGGTGTCTGTCAGCGTCCCATCGTACCCAAGGCTCTCCAGGGTGGGCATCCTGGGCAAGAGTGCTGGTGGGGGACGTCACATCCCAATCCCCAGGCTGAACGTCAACTTGGTCAGCAGGGGGTCCAAATTCGAGAGGACGCATATCTGCTTCTCCTTCTCCAGTGTTATGTTCATCCATTCCTTGGAAGAAAGCAAGAAGGGAAGCATTGGGAGTGGTGATTTCAAGTGGCCCCTCTACACCAGAGAGGTCGGACTGGGGAACGATTTCATTAGTGGGAGTTTGGGACATTTGTGAGCGACGATATGGGGATGAGGAAGTAGAGGGCATCTTTTGCTGGACTTTTATAACCCGTATGGCCGTGGGGTTCTTTCTGTGATATTCCTCTATTAGTCTAGACGCTTTGATGTTCTCTACTGGCTCCCAAGAGTCATGGGCTTCGGAGTACCCTTCCCACCGGACTTGATACTCCAGCTGTTTCCTCCTTCCAGTTCGTCTTGAACCTAAAATCGTTGCTACTTCATATTCCTCTTCTCCTTCCACCAATTCTGCTTCTGGATTGGTGTAGTTGGCCCCATGTTCCTCAGTTTCCTTGTAAGGTGTCAATAAGGAGGCATGAAACGCGTTATGGATCCTCCAGCGGCTAGGGAGATCCAATCTGTATGTCACCGGGCTAATCACCTCCGTGATTTCAAAGGGCCCATATCGTTTTGGGCGTAGTTTCACTGTAGGATGTGTCGTTTTTAGGTTGGTGCTGTCGAGCCATACCCTTTCTCCTTTCTGATAAGGTTGGAAACTTCTTCCTCGCTTCCACATTAGGGAAGCGATCTTCATCGCTTCTTGTGCCTGTGATCTCGCTTCCTGGATCCGGACTTTCCAATTGTCTATTCTTGGTATCTTGCTTTCCCGATTTGGTTGGTGTGCTTTGGGCGTAAAACCCATCCATAAGAAGAAAGGGGATTGTCTGGTTGTCTCTGAAACGTTAGAATTCATCGTGTATTGCACCAGAGGCAGCCAATCCACCCAGTCGTCTTGTTGGTGGTTGCAAAAGATTCTTAGCGATGTTTCCATCGTCTGATTCGTTCTTTCTGATTGTCCATTTGTCTGAGGATGGTAGGCAGTGCTGATATTCTGTTTGATATGCAGCTGGTCGCAAAGTTCCCTAATGAACTTGGAACTTATTAGTTTATCTCGATCGGATATGATCTTGCTTGGTACTCCCACAAATGGGAATATTCTGTCCTTATAGAGCTGTGCTAGCTCTTCTGCGTCCATTTCTTCTTTGCAAGGAAGCAAGATGACGCCTTTAGTACAATTGTGGTCAGTGACAGTCAATATACTGTCATATCCTTTCGACTTCGGCAATTTGACCACAAAGTCCATGCTGACAGTCGAGAAGGGAGTAGCCCCTTCTTCTGGTGGAATGGGATACAAGGGAGGTCGATTTGGATGAGTGTTTGACTTGTTACTCTGGCAAATTGCGCATCCTTCCACATATCAATCGACAAAGCGTCTTATGGTGGGCCACCAGTAGTATCGCATCATTCCCAGTAATGTTTTAGCTTTTCCTGGGTGTCCTGCTGTGGGACTGTCATGATACTGTTCCAGTAAGGTCCTGTGGGTTCCTTCGTTCGCCTGTAACCACCAAGGCTTCATTCTTCCACCATAAGTTATGTCGATTCTCCAGTCGGTGTCTCTGTACCCAATCAAGTAACTTTGATCGGTGTCTTTCTTCCCCTTGTTGGTTCTTTATCCGTTCTTCCAATGCAGTAGTGTGCATTACTCAAATAAAAAGGTGGTCAGGTAGCGTGACCACTTCTTCTTTATCCCCTTGTCCATCGTCAAGGTCAGGTCTCCTTGACAGGGCATCTGCTTTATTCCTTGCCCCGGCCTGATGTTTCAATTCTAAGTCAAAGTCCGCCAAGAAGGTAATGTATCTTGCCACTCGACCATTTATTCGCTGAGGGTGTCGGTAATGCAACAGGTTCGCATGGTCTGTATAAACCACCACCTTGTGCTTTGCTCCCATGAGTAGGTGTCGCCAGTGTTTCAAGGCTCGCACCATGGCTAAGAACTCTTTGTCCCATATGTCGTAGTTCTTCTCTGCTTGTTTCAAGGCTGCTGAGAAGTAACCTATTGGCCTCCTCTTTCCTTGTTCGTCCTTCTGGAATAATACTGCTCCAATGGCATAATTGGACGCGTCTACTTCCAGTTCAAAGGGTCGCTCCTCATCAGGATGGAGCAGGACAGGGTCAGAAGATACTATCTGGATAAGTCAGTTCCAGAGCATCTTTGCATTCTTGGGTCCATTCAAATGGCACCCCTTTCTTTGTCAAGGCAATAATGGGTCGAGCAATCTGACTGAATCCTCGAATGAAAGCCCTATTGTAACTGAGGACTCCCATGACTTTGCGCACTTCGTGTACGTCCTTGATTTCCCGAGGCCAGTCCATGATTCCTCGGACTTTAGAGGCCTCAATCTTCATCTTCCCTTCGTCTATGTCCCATCCTAGCATGGTTAGTTTCCGCACCATGAACTGGCACTTCTGGGGTTTCAGGAAGTATGACTTCTTCTGCATCAGCGTGAGTAGTTCGTTGACACATTGCTCATGGATTTCTAGTTGTTCAGGACTGTCCCCCGTGGCAATTCCAAAGTCATCCAGATAGTTGACCGTGTATTCTGCCCATCGGTCCAGCCAGTCACCGAAGTCTCTCCTCATCAGCCTAGTAAAGAAGGCTGGTGCGTTCTTCAGCCCAAAATACATGACGTTGGGCAGGTAGGTTCCATATGGCGTCTTGAAGGCTGCCTTCCAGCGATCCCCTTCTGCCAGTCGTACATTATTGTATCCCCATCGTATATCGAATTTGGAGAAGACCTTTTTCCCTCGGAGTCTTTCCACCTCTTGTTCCAGATGTGGTAAAGGTTCATTGTCTCGTCTGGTCCACTGATTAGTCGTCGATAGTCTACAATGATCCTCTTCTCCTTGCTGTCCTTCTTGCCAATGAAGAACACTGGAGATGTGTAGCTGGATGGACCTGGAGTGATGTATCGCTTCTCTACTTCATCAGCTAGGAATTTCTTGAGGTATTCTCGCTCATCTCGTGTAAGGGGGTACACTTTGCAGTTTAGTTCCTTTGGTGCGTCAGGTAACAGCTCTATCTGCATGTCTGGTTCCCTTGGTGGTGGGAACCTCTGGGACTTCTCTTCTGAGAAGACATCTGCAAAGCGGTGGAATTGCTTGGAACATTGGCAAGGGGATCCTCTCCTTCCTGTGTTTAAATCGACTGCTGGGCCCACTTCTGGCAATAGTTGTCTTTTGTAGGTAAATGGCTTCCCCTTCTTCTTCAATTGTCGGTTTTCATCTCTTGCTCGCTTTTGGAGTTTTTGCGACATAGAGATCCAGGTACTTGTATTGAGCAGTCTCAATCTGTACCGTTCCTTCCATCAGCTGTCCTTTCTTCGCAGTTGATGGTGGGGGTTGAATTCATATAGGAAGGGATATCCCAGGATGACCCGATCCAGTTCCTAAATCTGTGAGATAGAACCTTTGCAAGCTCTCCTTCTCCTTGTAATCGGACGCGAAGCCAGCAGTAATGGGTGAGTTCCCCCTTGCTTATTCTGGGTTCCGTCGACGTTTCGTACTACCATGGTTCATGTAGTTCTTGTTCCCAATCTTCAGTCTTTCCAAGCTGAGTGATCAATGAGTTCTCTGTTGCTCCACTGTCTAGTAGAGCAGATTCCTCGGCCGTTGTGTGTGCGTGACGAAAGTGAAGGGAATATTCATAGCATTCAGGTCTTCTAATGTACACTTGCAACACACTATTCTTCCTAAGCCAGGCCCATCGACTTAGGTGTTCCTAAAAACCCTGTTCCATCAGTTCTTCCAACAAGTCCTCCTTTTGTTTGGTGGACATCTTCTTTATGGGACGCCGAGGAGGAGCTCTTGTGTATAGGTAGGAGGAGGAGATGTAGATCGTCCAGAGACAGTGCTTTCATTTCCACTATCCCTGAGTCGTCCTCCTTCTCTGTTTCCAGAGCTCGAGCTTTCCCTTTGTCCCTTGGGTTACTTGATTTCTTCTTGACTCTGTCCTTGTCCAGGACAGTTCCGACTGATATTCCTGCTTTCTTGCAGATGAAGCATTTCCCTTCTGCTAGCAGTGTCTTCTGCTTTTCCTCTGTCAGAGGAGACATCGCTTGGTCCTTTGCTGCAATCAGTGGATACTGAGTCCACTTCCATTGCATTCGGATCTCTTTGGGTTCGCCTTTTCCCCAACCTGTAGGGATTTCATGCGATTTCCCTGGTGGTCAACGATCCACCTCCAGATCCAATATTGGCTTTCATGAGCTGGTCTCTGGCCTGTTCTTCCTAGCAGCATTGATCCATGCTCGTAGATCATTGATGGCAGTATAGATCTCTGACTGGTCGATTGTAGATTCGTCCGCACCAGCCAGGTGATTAGTCCAGCCTTGTAGGCTTCCCAACCGCTCCTGGTGAATTCTGGTCCCATCCTGCTTTACTGAGCAGAACAAGGAACTTGCTGGTATAGTCATCCAGCGATGCTGCTTTAGACATGGACAGTTGTTGTAGCTCCATGAAAGCGTCTTCAGGCTCTGTGGTGTCTTTGAATTCTCTGAAGAAGTCATCCACAAATTCGGTCCAAAAGAGCATGTCAGTTGGATCTAGCTGCACTGGTGCATAAGACGGCGGGTCCCCATTTCTTTTTGCTTCTACCAGGTTCGTTTGATTGACCACCCATTCATGCACTTTCTCTCCTTTGATGTAGGTGAGAGCTAGGGCTACTCGCTTCATTGGAATAGTCATGGTCGGGTTGTCGCTGTTGAGCAGATTCCATAGATTGAAATCCTGGACAAAGTACTTCGTCTTTTTCCTGTCTCCTTTGAAGACTTCAGGAGGGTCTCCTTTTAGAGATCCGTTGCCCCCATGGGGGCCTGGTGCCGGCTGAGGTGCCAGATTCGCCCCTGGTCCTACAGGAGGTGCTGCTGGTGGTCCCCCTGCTGGAGGGCCTCCTCCAGGTGGGCCTCCTCCTGGTACTGGTGGACCTCCGGGTCCGAAGGGGACTCCTCCACCTCCAGGTGGTCCTCCTGCTCCAGGTGGACCTCCTCCAGGGTTTACTACATGGTGGGCCCTGCTCTTCCACCTGCTGTCTGGGTGGCAATGGTGGCTGTCTGCGTTGCTGCAATGGTAGCCATTTCGACTGATTCTTCTGGTCTTCAACGATTGTTGGTTCAATGGGCGAGACGTGTACTGTCTGCTCTAGTCTTTCAGCTAGCTCCAATACTTCTGGTGCTTCTGCTT
>JAGFNK010000903.1:0-18716 GCA_025769875.1 Russula earlei
TGCTAAAGGTGGTCTTGCCCCTCAGACAGTGTAATTGTTCTTCTATGTTTGGTGGAGCATGATAATCTGGAATGGTGGCATTGTTAAGTTTCCAGTAGTCTACTACCATTCTTGGGGGCAGTACCATCCTTCTTTTGGACAAAGAAGACAGGAGATACGAAGTCTGAGATGCCATCCTTGATGAAACCTTTGGCCAGATCTTCCTGTATCTGTCTTGACAGTTCTTGTTTTTCATTCTGGGGGAGGGGGTAGGTTCGACAATCAAGGAATTTGGGGGCGTCAGGTTTCAGGGTGATTCTGAAGTTGAGTTCCCTTGACTGGGTGGGAGTCATTTGGCTCCTTCTTCCAAGAAGACCTTTTGATGCCGTGAGTATTTAGGGGGAATGATGGTTGACCTTATTTGTGCAACTCAGATTTTTGGTGGGTTTGTTATGGATACAGGGGTGAGAAGGACCCCTAAGTGGTTTCTAAGGTGACCGGTGCTCCAATTGATGAGGGGGTTTATCGCCTTCAAGAAGGGATATCTGAGGATCATTCTATCTTCTCCCAAATTGGTGACATAGAAGGTGAGAAGTCAGGTGGTGGGTCCATGATGTACAGCTATGTGGGCATAATGAGTTAGCGCTCCTCCTTGGTTGTTAGTGCCATCCACATTGATAATGGGTCTGGGGGTTCTGAGGGTTCGAAGTGGGATTTGTAATTTTCCCACAATTCCTTGGCTAATGAAATTTTCCATTCCTCCACTGTCTAGGAGCACTTGGCCAGTCTTTCCATTTGTTGTGATCATAAAGGGAACTTTCATTGAGTTTTCTTTATGTTAGACAATGGTATCTATTTGGGCCTTAGTACCGACTGTTGTACCTTGGCCTAGAGAAAATCCTCTTTGAGGATGAGGTCCCAAAGTTTGGCTCTATCCTCCATGGGCAATGCTTTCATGCGGGCCACCATAGTGGAGGCTTCTTCCTCCTTGGGTGGTTCTGAGGTTGGTTTGGTGGTGTGGGCCTTGGAAGTAGTGGGGACTGTATTCTTAGGGCATTCCTTGCTAAGGTGTTCCTTTTCTCTACAATGGAAGCGGCGCCCTTCTTTGGCTAGTTGTTTTCTTTCCTCTTCAGTGAGTTTTTTGAAGTTGAACTTGGCGGTGTCCACTTGCATTCAATCAGGGTGGTGGCTTTTGTGTTCTGTGGGGGGGAAGGTTTTTCTTCCCTTGAGTTTTTCTCTAATGGTGATGAAATGGTGGTGTTGTCTTCTGGCTTCTTTCTTCCATTCTTGGAGGGTGGTGGGCCAGACGTCTCTATTGAGAATTGCGGCATAAAGTCCACATTTGAGTCCATTTTTGAAACTCTTGATGGCAATTACATCAGTTTCAGGCCATCCAGATTTGGCCAAGAGTTGTTCAAAGGTGGAGATGTAGTCATCTAGAGACTCCTTCATTTTGTGTTTGGCAAGAGCTGCTTGGGCGTCTTCTTTTTCTGCTGTATTGGTGAACTTAAACATGAAGTCCATGACAAAGTCATTCCATAACGCTTCGTCCATTCTGTTGACAGGGTTTTGGGCCCTATTTACTTTTTCCCTGAGTGCAGTTGCCTGTGCATTGACCCATCCTTCGACTTTTTCTCCCTGAATGTAGGAGAGGGCCAGCATAGTTTGTTTGAAGGGGGAGATCATTACTGCTTTGTCGTTGTTGAGACCCCAATACAAGTTAAATTCCATGATAAACCATTTTGTTTTGTTTCTTTCCCCTGTGAATGCTGAAGGCTCCTTTCTTCTGAGGGACCCATTAGTACCTTGTGGCACTGGGGCAGCTGCTTGAGGGGGTGGAACGATGAGTGGGGGGGGCCTGAGCAGCCATCTAAGGGGCCTGAGTGGCGGCCTGGGGTGGTTGTACAGCAACTTGGGGTTGGGCTGCCATAATAGGTTCAGGGGGGTTCTGTGGTTCGAGTTCTGGGGTTTCAATGAGTTCCTGGTTTTCAGGGAGGTCCTCTGGTTATAATGCAGGGGATTCAAAGGGTGTCTGGGTTTCACCAGTGTTTTCTGGTTCAGGGGGGTTGCCTTCTGTAGAAGAGGCTTCTGATTCTGAAGGTGGTTCGTAGAGAGGATCATTTTCCCTCCAGTAGCCTAGTCCAAGGCTGTTTCTGGCAAGTTCTAGGTCTTGGTGAGTGTAGAGCTGTCCTCTTCTGAGTTGTAGCTTGAACCAACGGTTGTTGATGAATTCAACGGGTAGTTCTTCATTGTTTTCTGTGGTGACATAACAAAGGAAGGTGTGAAAGCTGTTTCAAGTGGCAGTTCCTACAATGTGTTTGGGAAGGTCTGGGGAGGGTCTGGGTTGGACATGGATCCAATGGTTCGATGGTAGTTCAAGGTTGATCTCCAGAATGGAGTTAGGAAGCTTAGCTTGTGTTATGGCATCGTGGCTGTAAGAGCGTTAGCTCAAGGTTCAGTGGGGCCAAGTCCTTGTGACTTGGTTCAAGGGGTTCAGTGGGGCTGGCTCAAGGAGACCAGATCAAAGGTTTAGCATCTCAAGGCTGAGTCAGGCAATGACTCAGTCCATAGACAGAGTTGATCTTCTGGTTTCACAGAAGAGGAGGACAATGAGAGAGAAGCAGAGGAGGAAAAGGAACACAAAGGTTCCTTGAGGTGTGCTTAGTTCAAGTAGAGTGTAGGTGGGCACAAACAAGTTGTGATTGAGAGAGTATACAGGGCAAGGGATGCAACAGGAAATGGGACAAAGCTAAGCTTGGGACATTCCCCAGCTTTTACCGGCGCTTAAATACTGTACGTAGCAAGGCTGTACAGTACTATATGTGGAACAATAGATAAAAGATGAACCCATAGCAAAAGGGACTCTAAACAATGGATGAAACACAACAGGTGAAACAATATGGAGCTGTAAATATCAAGGGATGAAATGGTAACCATGGGATGGGGGGTGACAGAAAAAGAACAATAACAAAAAGGGTTAGAGACAAACTGTCAAGGGGGTAATTTACAACACAATTTGTGAAGGATGGCTGAGGCCAGGTGTGGTGACGAGGGGTGTGGTTGAGTTGTGATGTGAGGAGGGGGAGACAATGCAAAGGAGAGGCTGGAGGGGGGATAGGGAGAGTGCTAGTGGGTGGTCACTTGGGCGCTGATGGTGCTGCCAAATGCAATTGTGGGTGGGACAATTGGAGAGATTGGATGGCAGATGTGAGGTAGAGAAGCAAGGGGGTGTGGAAGTAGAAAGGGAGAGGGAAGACAGTGGCAGGCTGGGAAATGGACACATAGGTGGCGTGCAGATCTCTGACTAACAAAATGAGAGACTAGTAAAAGGGGAGAAAAAGCATACCAAAATGTACAGTAGCAACACCATCCAATGACAACAAAGACAGTGGCATGGTATGGGGCTCTTCAGCTGTGTGTTGGGACTTGTCAGTGCATGGTGAAGGTGGGGGGCGTTGAGGGTGAGGGCATGTGGCAGTTGATGGGGGTGAGGGTGGCATGCTGGCAGTGATGATGATGATGTGAGGACAAAGAGGAGATGGCATGAATATGCACATATGTACTCTTGTGAGCGATTCATGGCCAGCCATATAGCTGTGTGGGTGAGGCGACATTGAGGCCATGTGCCTTTGTGACAATTTTGCATGTCTTATGGTCTGTGCATGTGTGCTGTAGTGAGCAAGAAATGGTGTGTTCTTGAGTGCTGGATGAGGACAGTGACAGTGAGCAAGAGATGAGCACACAAAGTTTGAAAGACAAGGGGAGTCAAGGTGCTGAAATGCGAGGTTGAGAACGACGAAATCAGAAAACATATGAAAGAAATTGAACCATGAAACACATACTAATGATCTCATAGCATAATACTACTTATACTGAAACCAAGAGATGAAAGCAAGAACAAGAACATGATGCATTGAGGATTGTGACCCCTCACGTACTTTGGTGGTGTTGTCAATCAATTGCGAGCACACACGTTGTGATCGGTCATAGGAGATTGAGTCCAGGTCTTGAAGAGGATTGTCGCTAATCGATGATTGGTTGGAGAGAGGGACAATGTGAGTCAAAGAGGATTTGAGAGGAGAGGGAGGATGAGGAAAGAGTGCTTGAGGAAGAGATGCAAATGAATGAGAATGCGAACATTGAGTGAGTTGGTGGCACATACCCATACCCTTGTTTTTTTTTGAGTTGCTTCCTTGCTGCCACACATCAGTTGGACACTGTATGTTGCTTCTCACACCCACCTCACCTTCACCTAGCCCATTCTCTTGCTCTTGAGGTTGAACATGTCATATCCCAACATCTTCAAGTCCATCATCCAGCGTGCTCCACTCATGGTCACTTTATGGGTGAATTTTCCGTCTTTCAGTTGCAATTCAAGACTGATTCATTTACAAGTGGTTCTGTGGCACAATCTTGGTGCAGGATGAGCACCATGATGCTGCAACCGGGTGGGCTTGATACCTCAAGTTCGAGCTTTCATTTGGGCAGCATGCCAATCATTTGGGTGGGAAGGTGGATGAGGGTCATCGACTGCAAGGTGGTCTTTCTGAGGAACCTGGGGAGAACACGAACTGACACCCCAGCCAAACAAAAAAGAGTTAGGTCATTGCTAGAAGAATGCTTCCCTTGTGTGATATATTACCCCATCAAAAGACTGCACCTCAGGCTCTCTGTTGGTCTGTTGGAGGGCACACAATGACTGAACAATAGTGTTTGTGGTTCAGCTGGCTTATTCCTGCCACCACATGAATGAGGGGAATGTCCCATCTGACAACAAAAAAGGGCATTAGATGGTGAAGGGGCATGCTCAGGTGTCCATGCACACAGGTGCACTGAGGCCACAGGACCTAGGGCTGCCCTGACAGCCTCATGCAATTGCACCACTTGGCATGGGGCAAAGATGCAGAAAAAGAGAAAAGAGTGAGATGCACAGGGCATGAACCGATGGTACCAGCTACCCTGTCATGTGCTAAAGACTTCCATTGCAGGCTATAGGGATGTTGAGGGCAATACATCAGCTACATCCCAGGCACATGTACAACAGGGATGGCTGGCAGCAAGGAGAGGGAGAAAAGGAAGAGATCTGCTTACTCTTAAAGGGGAGGATGGAGAAAGAGTGGCCATGCTTTCAGCATGGAGAGGCTTCCAGATAGGACCCGGTACCTTCATAATCATGACTGCTCACAGAGGTATTCACAAGGGATCCACCTGCTCTTGAAAGGGGACATGGTGAAAGAGTCAACTGCCTTGACAATTGTGTCCATCTAGTGTAGAAAAGTGTGAGTATATATATTCTTACAATTGAGCCTTCTTATTTTTCTTCAAAGCTGATGCATCCTCCACTGCAAAGCACAAAATCTGTGAGGCTGTCCTGAATTCCATGCCACTAACATCTGCCAGCTCATTGCAAGTGAGTGGTACAATGTCTTCAATTGTATAAATTTGTGGGTTTCTAGAAGGATGTCAGTGTACTGTGAGAAATCTTCACCATATTTATTTCAGAAAGGGTGCTCCTCAATAAAATGGAGCCACTCCCTTAGGTCAGGGTAGGTGATGTTCCTATTGGATGTGGTGCACTTTGACTGGGGCAGCAAAGACCCAGGGTTTGGAGTAGAGGGAGCAATGGGAGTTTGAACCATTAACATTGTTGGCAAAGGTGCCCCCCAGCATCATCATCATCATTTGCGCCCATTGGGGTGGATCAGAGGATGATCCAACCACTGTGTGGCTAGGGTTTGGCATGGTGTTAGAATTTGACTTGTGCTCATGATTGACTGCTTACCTATGATTGCTTACTTGTTTCTGCTTACTAATTGGCTGACTGATGCTTTCTTATCGTGGACTGATAGGATGACTGATGCTTAGTGATTGCTTACTGGACTGATGACAGATACTAGGAAAGAATGACTCATGCATGAGTCATTATTGATACTTTCGAATTGCAGTTCCTGTTTCTGGATAGTAGTGGGTCTCAGCTATGTGTTCCCCAAGTTTCATACAATTCAGATCAGCCATTATGGAGATACAGTATAAATACTCTGGTGTATTGGGAGTTGAGCCTTACACTTGACTTACTCAGTGAATTAACAAACAATTCTCTCTCTCTCTCTCAAAGTAACTGCTCTTCACAATCAGAGGCCCCTCTCCTCTCTTCCATTTACTTTACCTGAGATAATATCAAAGGAGTCCAAGTCTAGTGCTTGAACTATATCAAGCAACTCTGTTGCTAAGTGTCATGAACCATTTCCCAGAGAGGGCCCTTGAAGGACCCTTCCTTATGAGAGGAAACCCAGCCTCTATGGTGTCACCCTGTTCACATGGACAAAAGGGGTGAGTAGAGGTGTCCACAATATTGCACACATATTTTCACACAAGTGATTCTTGGCATAATCGACATACAGCAAGCCCCACTTAATGGCAACCTTTTTAGCAATAAAGGACAGTCTTATAGCCTCCCTAAAGACCCTTTATGACGACTCTAGGTGCTCTACAATAGGCACTAACACAATACCAAAGACCCTACAATGCGTTATTAGACTAACTCTAATGACTATAGAATGAACTATAAAGCAAGACTAAGGACCTTAATTGAAGTATTAGGGTTGACTCTAAGGACCCTAATAAGAACTATATAAAGGGCCTTACAGATAACTCTATTCCCTAAACCAAACTACAAGTCCTCAAATGACCAGCCCTAAACTAACTGACAGCAAATAAATCAGGTGCTTTGCACATGTACTAAAGCAGTTAACACATGGACAGTAAAGGCCCTTACTCATCAAGAGAAGCCTTCTTACTCAGCAGCTTACTGAGCATGACTGAGCATGCTCAGTAAGCATACCCTGACTTCTTACTCATCTGTCTATTGTGCTTGATAACAAGGTTATGACTTGTTCCCTATTTAGCAGTTCTCTTGTAGTATATAAGCGCTCAATAAAGTAGTGGACAGTCTTCAGACTGTCCATTTGTTTACGGCACTCTCCATCCCTGGGATACTCCTTTAAGGACCGTCCCCTTGTGACTATCCTGGCTTCTTCTCTGTGTACCTGCTCAACTCTACCAGTGACTGTACCTCTTTGGTATTTGGTACTGCTTTGGACTCTACTCTTTGCCCATGCTGTCTTGGACATTTATCAACTCATCTTTGAGCTCACCCCTTGCTCTTGAACTGGATTGTTCAACAGTGAGTCTCGACACTAAGAGCAATATTTAAGAGTGGTGAAATCTTAACACATGGAGCCCAATGTATCAGAAGGGGGTGGTTGTGATGTTTCCTGGTTCCTGACTTTCACCTGTTGAAAGCATTTGTCTGTGAGATTTGGTTTGTCTGGGGGAGTATCAACTGTTGCAAGGCAACATGCCTGGAAAGGTGGTTTTAACCTTGAAGATCCAAAAGAAAACAATGGTGCATACCAACAAGGAGGCCCAAATGCTCAGATCCTCCATCATGTACTGGTAGTGTACACCATTCATTTGCACATAGCATGGCATATTGTGCTTTTTGCACTGGTGTTTATCAGTCAAGAGCTTTAAAAGGTCATGTTGTTCTTGGCCAGGGAGATCTGAAAGTGCATTCAAGGGTGCCGACTGTACCTGGGTCTTTCTTTTTACTGGACCCTTCCATTGAGAAATCATCAGATGCAATTATGAGGAGTAACATTTAGGTGCACCTTTTCTGTGCCTGGTTCAGAGGTATCAACAATCTGGATGCTGAAAGGCTTGACTTTGCCCTTTCCTGTCATTGTGATTTATTACTGATGCACTGTAGATATCACTCTGGGGTGTCAGCACAATGCTCCAGACAGTAGTTCCATTGTTTGGATTGACTTATGGCTTAGTCAGGTCGATATTACAAGCAGAGGAGCAGTAGTATACCATAGTCTCAATTGCTCCTCTGCAGGTGTGTAGTAGTTTGACTCCTCATAACAATACTAGTCTCAATTGCTCCTCTGCAGTTCCCTTTCAGTCCTGTGGACATAAGGGTGCTAATATGTCGCTTATTTAACATTTCCATGGTTTTTCGCCTTCTGTTCATCAATATGGTTCCACACATGCTCAATTAGCTTTTGAAAGGAAGCTCCATCTTCAAGCAACTTTGCAACAGGCTTACCTGTCTTGGGCACCATCCAGGGAAGGATATATCTGATGTGCAATAGACAGACAATGCTTGTTTCCATTTTGGCCACAAATTGGACAAGAAGATCTGAAAATGAGATGTCAGATTTGTTGAAGATGCGCAGTGTGTGTGATTAGATAGCAGCAGATGATAAGATCACAGGCCAATCTATCAGACAATAGTTCAGTTTGGTTGATACAAAACTGATATTAAATATGTACCTATCAGACAATAGCTACAACATGTTATCAGTATGGAGTGATAGGATATCATTGAGTAAGTACTCACTTCAGTTTGGTTGATACAAAACTGAAGTGATTTATGTGCTTTGTGGCATTCTTAAGTACCTCAGACTGCCACCAAGTGCAGTGCAGCTAACTACCATTATGGATCACTAGGTATGTCTGAGGATCAGTGGTAACTAGCTACTGTTACGAACCAAGGCCAGGCCCTGGCCATAGATTGTCCTATTTCACTCAAGAGAGACCTCTCTCACTTTGCATTGCCGACTCCCTTCCATTTTCTGGGCTAACCCTCCTGCGGTACAAGATATCGCTACTGCAAGGACACTATAACATGACCAGGCACCCGTTTCCTAATCGGGTAATCATCGCGTGGCAGCCACATGGCCACCCAGCCACTAAGGACCCGAAACAGCGGCACAAACTCTTAGAAACTGTTGCATAAATCATCTGACGTCATCAAGGCTCCAATGACATCATAGCTGACTGAGCAACTCCACAATGACCTCATAGGCTCACTAAGCGCTCCACAGTGACATCATAATGATGTCATCGCTCCACAATGATCAGTAATGCGCTCAGTAAGCCTGAAACTTGACACAAGCGAGTTTATGCCTCTGAAGTCCTATTGGATGGTACCAAAGAGTCTAGAATAGTCCCAGTTCTTTGTAATCGACCTTGTACACTGTATATAAGCCCCAATGAAGCATGGCAGTCGTCAGACTGTCCATTTGTGATACTCTCATCTTCCTGGGTACTCCCCTGCGACCGCTCAGTCTAAAGTCCTCCCTCGTCTTCAAGGTACTCTTCAATGACCGCCTTGTTTAAAGCCCCTCGCTGCACTGGCCTCTACTCTTCGCCTCTGCCTCTTGCAACACATACCAGTCCCCATCTGGTATCTTCTAGTCGTTTGGCTCGTCCTCCTGTTCAACGCCGTTTACGCCGCGTACCATCTGTTCCAACCCTTGCCCACCTGCTCCTGAGTCCTTAGTGATCAGCAGTACGTGTCTTGACAGCTACTGATTGTTCTAAATCATCTAATTGTTGGATATACAATCTGTCATATAGATTAATCCACTTCACTGTACCCAAGGCTAGGTAGCTCAGTGGTTAGAGCACCTGGTATATATCCAGGAGGTCCTGGGTTCAATCCCCAGTCTGGCCATTTTCTAAATTGCACCAGGATATAGGGAATCATGTGAGCGCATGTCAACCCCCTCCTCTGAGGTCCCCAGGTTGGGTCACATAGTGTTGAACCCACAAGTCGGACCCAAGAGGGTGGCAATGACTAAGCACCTCCTCTGAGGTTTCTCTATCTGTGGTTGCATTTCACAACACTAATCAGTGTCTCTAATGCATGCTGCAGCATATGAGCTGAGGCTAGTAATGCCCAGTCCAGGTGATCTGATACATCAACACATCAGAGTTGTGATTGCATCACAATGCACCTGGGGCTCAGGCCAGTGCTGATCTCAACATTCCCCCATGATTAGGACAGTTGGTAGATCAGATCAAAGGAGACCTAAACCATTGATGAAGGTCCAAAGCAACGCATGAGCAAGTGGCTTGGTGAGACCATCAGCAAACATCTCTCCTGTAGGTGTATGGATCAGTGTGATCAGTCCATCTTCTATATATTGGCGAATGGCATGATGCTTGATAGGGATTGTCAAGACACATACTGCTGATCACTAAGGACTCAGGAGCAGGTGGGCAAGGGTTGGAACAGATGGTACATGGTGTAGATGGTGTTGATGTTGTGAATTACCCCCTTGGCAGTTCATCCCTACCCCCTTTTTACTATTGTTCTTTTTCTGTCACCCTCATCCTCTTGGTTACTGTTTTACCCCTTGATGCTGGTGATCTTCTATTGTGTTTCACCTATTGTGTTTCATCTATCGTTTGAGCTCCTTTTGCTACTGGTTTAGTGTTGTCTATTGTTCCGCATATGGTACTGTACAGCCTCGCTAGATACAGTATTTATGCACCTGTAAAAGCTGGGGAATGCCCTAAGCTTAGCTTTGTCCCATCTCCTGTCGCATCCCTTGCCCTGTATACTCTCTCAATCACAACTTGCTTGTGCTGGTTTACATCTTGCTTGATCTGAGCACACTTCAGGGAAACCTTGTGTTCCTCTTCCTCCTCTATTTCTCTCTCATCGTCCTCCTCTTCTGTGAAACCAGAAGATCGACTCTGTCTGTGGACTGAGTCATTATTTGACTCAGCCTTGAGATGCTAAACCCCTGATCTGGTCTCTTTGAGCCGGCCCCACTGAACCCTTGAACCAAGTCACAGGGACTTGGCACCACTGAACCTTGAGCTAACGCTCTTATGGCCACAACACTGTAACAAAAGCTAAGCTTCCCTTACTCCATTCTGCAGATCAACCTCGAATTACCACCGAACCACTGGATCTGTGGCCATCCTAGACCCTCCCCCAATCTCCCTCAACACATTGTAGGAACTGCCACTTGGGACAGCTTCCACACCTTCCTCTGCTATGTTACCACTGAAAACAACGAAGAACTACCTGTTGAATTCATCAACAACTGCTGGTTCAAGCTACAACTCAGAAGAGGACAGCTCTATACCCATCAAGACCTAGAACTTATCAGAAACAGCCTTGGACTAGGCTATTGGAGGGAAAATGACCCTCTTTACGAACCCCCATCAGAAACAGAAGCCTCTTCTACAGAAGGCAACCCCCCTGAACCAGGAAGTACCACTGAAACTCAGACACCCTTCGAATCCCCTGCATTAGAATCAGAGGACCTCCCTGAAGCCCAGGAACCCACCGAACCACCAGAACCCTGAACACCCTCAGAATCCCCAGAGCCCACTATGGCAGCACAAGCCCCACAAGCTGCTCCAGCCCCCTAAGCTGCCACGCAACCAGTCATAGCACCACAAGCCATCCAAGGAACCAATGGATCCCTTAGTGGCAAAGAACCCACAGTCTTCACAGGGGAAAGAAACAAAACCAAAAGATTCATCATGGAGTTCAACCTTTACTGGGGACTCAACAACGACAAGGCAGTCATGAGGGACCCCTCTAAAAGGGTCATCCTAGCTCTTTCCTACATTCAAGGGGAAAAGGTAGAAGACTGGGTAAACTCACAAGTAATGGCCCTCAGAGAAAAAATAACTAGGGCCCAAAATCCCATCAACCGAAACGACAAAGTCTTGTGGACTGATTTTGTCACTGACTTCATGTTCAAATTCACCAATGCAGTGGAAAAGGAAGATGCCCAGGCAGCCCTTGTCAAACTTGAAATTAAGGATTCCCTCAATGATTACATCTCCAACTTCGAACAGCTTCTTACCAAAACAGGATGGCCAGAGATGGACGTAATTGCCATTGAGAGTTTCAAGAATGGACTGAAAAGCGGCCTCTACCATGCAATCCTGAACAGGGACACCTGGCCTACCACTCTCCAGGAATGGAAGGAGGAAGCCAGGAGACAACACCAATGATTTGTCACTATCAGGGAGAAACTCAAAGGAAAGAAGACTACACACTCCCCTTCAGAACACAAGACTCATCACCCTGACCGAATGCAAGTGGATGCCGCCAAGTCCAACTTCAAGAAACTCACTGAAGAAGAAAGGAAACAATTGGCAAAAGAAGGACATTGCTTCCGTTGCAGGGAGAAAGGCCACCTCAGTTGGGAATGCCCCAAAAATATGGTCCCTACCACTTCCAAGGCCCGCATCACCAAATCAACCGCAGAACCACCCAAGGAAGAAGAAGCCTCCACTATGGTACCTCGCATGAAAGCATTGCCAGCAGAGGATAGAGCCAAACTGTGGGACCTCATCCTTAAAGAGGATTTTCTCTAGGCCAAGGTACAACAGTCAGTACTAAGGCCCAAATAGATACCATTGTTCAACATAAAGAAAATTCAATGAAAGTCCCCTTTATGATCACAACAAATGGAAAGACTGGCCAAGCGCTCCTGGACAGTGGAGAAACAGAAAATTTCATCAGCCAAGGAATTGTGGAAAATTTACAAATCCCACTCCAAACCCTCAGAACCCCCAGACCCATTATTAATGTGGATGGCACTAATAACCAAGGGGGAGCGCTAACCCACTACGCCCACATAGCTGTACGTCATGGCCCCACCATGTGACTTCTCACCTTTTATGTCACAAATTTGGGAGAAGATAGAATGATCCTTGGCTACCCCTTCCTAAAAGCGTTAAACCCCCTTGTTAACTGGAGCACTGGTCGCCTAAGAAACCACCTAGGGGTCCTTCTCACCCCCGTACCTTTGGCTAACCCACCAAAAATCCAGGTTGCACAAATCAGAACAACCACCATCCCTTCAGAATACTCACGCCACCAAAGGGTCTTCTCAGAAGAAGAAGCCAAACGACTCCCACCCAGTCAAGGAGAACTCAACTTCAGAATCACCCTAAAACCAGATGCCCCCAAATTCCTTGATTGCCGAACTTACCCTCTCCCCCAAAATGAAAAACAGGAAATATCAAGACAGATACAAGAAGATCAGGCCAAAGGTTTCATCAAAGATGGTATCTCGGACTTTGTATCCCCTGTCTTCTTTGTCCAGAAGAAGGATGGTACTGCCCCACAAATGGTAGTAGACTACCGAAAGCTCAATAACGCCACAGTTTCTGTTACGAACCAAGGCCAAGTCCTGGCTGTAGATTGTCCTATTTCACTCAAGAGAGACCTCTCTCACTTTGCATTGTCAACTCCCTTCCATTTTCTGGGCTATCCCACCTGCGGTGCAAGATATCGCTATTGCAAAGACACTATAACACGACCAGGCACCTGTTTCGTAATCGGGTAATCATCGCATGGCAGCCACATGGTCACCCAGCCACCAAGAACCTGAAACAGTGGCACAAACTCTTAGAAACTGTTGCATAACTCATCTGATGTCATCAAGGCTCCAATGACATCATGGCTGACTGAGCGGCTCCACAGTGACCTCATAGGCTCACTAAGCGCTCCACAGTGACATCATAATGATGTCATCGCTCCACAATGATCAGTAATGTGCTCAGTAAGCCTGAAACTTGACACAAGCGAGTTTATGCCTCTGTAGTCCTATTGGATGGTACCAAAGGGTCTAGAATAGTTCCAGTTCTTTGTAATAGACCCTGTACACTGTATATAAGCCCCAATGAATCATGGAAGTCATCAGACTGTCCATTTGTGATACTCTCATCTTCCTGGGTACTCCCCCACGACTGCTCAGTCTAAAGATTCCTCTCACTCCCAAGGTACTCTTCAATGACCGCCTTGTTTAAAGCCCTCTCACTACACTGGCCTCCAGCCTTCGCCTCTGTCTCTTGCAACACTTACCAGTCCCCATCTGGTACCTCCTCGTCATTTGGCTCGTCCTTCTGTTCAACGCCACCTTCGCTGCGTATCATCTGTTCTGACCCTTGCCCACCTGCTCCTGAGTCCTTAGTGATCAGCAGTACATGTCTTGACATCTGGACAGTCTCTCATCATCCCTGTATTGACCAGCCAATGCTCAAGTGTCCACTCCTAACTCCCCACTTTGGTTAACACCTCCTTGCACCTCCCTTCTCCTCTGCAACCTACTCCACGCACCGCCCTTCGTCTCCTCACTGAAGACCTCAATCCGGTCAACACATCTTCACCCCTCAGCATCTTGTACTCCCCAACGGCTCCCCCATCATCTCCTACTACTGCCCAGCCTATTCCAGGTGACTTCGTCCCCATCAGCACTCCCCCTCCAGCACAGAATGAGCAGCAGCAAGCATACTGTCCTCCCTTGCCTGAAGGCTTCCTTGATCGTCCCCCTTGCACAGCATTTTGGTTCCATCCTCACCAGTACTTCGTCCTTCCAAGCACCAACCGCTCCCGCGAGCAGTGGCGTCTCCTCCACGACTTAAACCATCAAGATCACCTGTCACGCATCCCTACCACCAATCAGCTAACTCATCGCGCCTTCACCAACACCTTCACAACTGCATTTCGTGCACGCATTGTCCACACTTTTGCTGTGGAACCCTCCAACGCTGCCCTTGCCACTGAGTACAATCTCACCCCCTTTGGCGTCTGCTCTAACGTTGGGATATATGCCCCAGATGCTGACTTCCCCCTCGGACACATTGCATACATTTTTAACACTTCCTTGTTTAGGAAACTACTTACCTTGCCTGCTATTTACTGCCCTGCTTACGAGGGCTCGTTTTGCCTATCTATCATACATGACTTCTTGGACGGACATCTCGCTTTCACATACGGCTACTTACACTTCAAAGATAACAGTAACCGCGTGTCCCTATGTCATTACTCGACTTATACAGTCAACACCATATGATTCAACCCTCAGTTACTTCGCTTCTGCTTCACGCCTCGTATTCCCCCTGACCCTCTTGAAATAATCGAGAGGTATCACCTCGAAACCATAGATCTTGTGCATGGTTCTTAAAAAGTAAGAACCACCCTTGTAACGCTTCAATAAAGATTGAATAAACCTTTTTCCTTTGCCTTAACTAAAGTGCCTTGAGAATACGCCTTAGAAGAAGATGAAGAAGAAGACGCTATCACTAGACACATCTTAAGTGTAAACCACTATCGAACCTGGGCCTCCACTGCATTTCCTGTTAACACTTTAACAAACCTACATGATGTACCAGGAATAGAACCACCCCACGAAGAGTTTCCTCATCTCATTGTCAAAGAGTTCCTTGAAGTCTTACCATTTGGACAACTCCTAAGCCACGACGAACACACATTATATCTTGAAACCCTTAGTCAACTCCTACCACCAGCACGACAACAACTATTATATTGGCAACTTGCTCAAGCAAAAAACATCCAAGGACAACCAGTTGATTATCAGTCCCTGCGCTCCAGCGAATTGAACCTTTGGACCAGGATCATCCAGCCACGTCACCATCTCATTGTTAATTCTTTAAGGACAGGGTATCGCCTGTTTTACCTGGCTTGGACATACATCAGCTACTACTGTCTCACTGTCCAGTTCTACCACCTATGCCTCAACAGAATACAAAGGGAAAATCAATCTTACGTCCAACTTGCTGTTGTACCAGGAATACACAACACCTTTGATTGGGAAACTAACTCTTGGCTATATGACGCAGACTACAATCAACCTTGGGCAATTACCAGCCCAGATGCCTCATATACTGGTCCCCCTGTGTACTATTCTGTCCCAGCAATCCTAGAAGCCTCGAGTCTCGCCCCTCGACCCCTCACACCGATTCAAACCACTGTCCCAACTAGCCAAGAACGTTGGTCTGCCAGCACAGAAGATACTGAGTCAAATCCGTGGACAGCAAGGTGTAACTGCAAAACAGAGTATTGCATGTGCAACTTTCGACCAGACACACCTCCTACTCCTCACGGAATTACCTTGTGGACGCCAGGTGATTACCACCTCCCCATTTGATAAATCTGGCTCCTCGACACAGGAGACGCGCGTCATCCCAACGACCCCCTAAGAGAGAAGCAATTCCCAACGCAAGAGGATTTCTTGTTGAAAGACCATTACCTCCTACCCCTCCTGATGCCTACTTACCCTTGTTTACCAATCGTATTCCTACCCCTGTCGTACCTATCCAACCCTTTGCATCACCCCTCATTGAATCCCCTGATAGTACCGATCTTAGGAGTACTGATTTACACTGCTACTTACCAGAACAATCCTTCTTAGCATTAAACCTACCTACACGTTCAAGGAGAGAGTTAATTGAATTCAAGAGTTATTGTACCCAAGCTTGGCATCAATGACTGACACACTTTATAGTTTACAAACACCCCATCAAAGAAATAAGTGACTTTGCCATCTCTCCAGCGGAATTCGAAGGATATCTGTGGAAAACCCGAGTAGTTCTAACACAAAGCAGCATCACTGAAGAATACTCCCAAATCCAGTTAAGAAACATCAAGGAAGACCCGACTCTATTCGACTAAAGCCAGTCTACACCATTGCATATCCTTGGAACAACGGCCATTGGACTATAACAGTCAGTCTAGACCTATGAGCACTAGGAGAGACATCACTGACGAAGAAGAAAATCTAATCCCACTCCTATTTGAAAACCTCAGTTATGACACTCAAGATCACTGTTACCGAGGGAAATTCGTGGGTGTATCTATTATCAACCACGGAAATCTTTCTGACACTTGGTTATATGAAGACGACAACGACTGAAGTTACCACTGAGCAACTTAAAGCAGCAGCCCCAGGAGTGGAAAACGTTCAAGAATTCAACCCCTACAATTTCACAGGTCTCTTCCTAGATAAACCAGTCAAGTGGAGTCATTCTAGAAGATATTGGGTTTACTACAACAACAAAGAAGTCGATTTCACGGCTAGAGCAACACAAGAAGTTACCGCTGTTCTAGGCACTGCACCAAGCGTTTGAAGCGCTACTCCAGGACCCTCTACCCGTCGAAATACTCAACAACCCACTCCACATACAGTTAGCAGCATACCACAAACAATTCCCTGAACACTCACTCCAACTAGAATCCAGTTACAAGGTCCAGCTCCACCAATTGTTACAGTTGCAACAACTCAGAACCCTACAATGTCCAGCAATCCTCGCCTTGTAGGAACTGCCCCAGAACCCTTTGATGGAAAGCTGACAATGCAGAAGCCTTTTGGGCAGCCCTTGGCCAATTATTACTACATCAATGGCGACTCTTTTACAGACTAAAGCAAGAAAGTTGCTGCTGCACTAACCCACTTTAAAGTAGGAACACCTGCCGGAGCATGGGCTAGAGAACAAACTACTAAAGCCATGGCTCGTACTGTAGCCGACTACGGATCATGGGACTGACTTCAAAAAGGCCTTTGCTGACCACTTTATCCCTGCAGAAGCAGAATTGGCTTCTGCCAACACTATGCACACTTATTATCAAGGAAAACTACCGTTTAATGAATGGTATCAGAAATGGTCACACCATGCATCACGAGCTACCACCGACAAAAGGACAAAGATGTACGCATTCAGGAAAAACATTAATCCAGCCCTACATCAGAAGATATTGGGAATCACACCAACACCAACTACACTCGCAGCCCTTGTCAAAGCAGCAAGAGAATTTGACAACCTGTTCCACCTATACAATTCCATGGCCTTCAGAGGAGGACGCTCTGTGCGTACTCGAGGATTAAACACTCAAGGATCAGACAATACCTTGGAAATTAACTTGTACCAAGGAGAACCTAACGAACGACCTTGGGAATCCAGAAGTGAAAGAAAACCTCTCACAGATGCAGAGAAAGAATTTCGACGCAAGAACAACCTCTGTTATTACTGTGGAAAGAAGAACCATATGGCAAATCAATGTAGAGCAAAGAAAGCAGCCCAAGGACGCCAACAACAAGGATCTCACCCCCAAACAGTCAGAGCTACAACCATCCAGGATGAAAACATCAAACCTGCACAAGAAGAACCTATTCCTGTTGCATCATTGACAACTTGGAGAGAAACACTTGTGGACTCAATCCTCCGCCCAAGATCTGCTCCTATGGATTTTTAATTGGACCCCCTTCTGCACTAAGAAGGGACACGGTCCAAATCAGTACGATACAAAGAGAAATCAATTACCCCAAGGTTTTTACCAAGAATATTCATTCCCCATCCATTGCCTTAAAAGTTACTCTTGTGGGGAAGACAAGTGGCAAAGAAATCAGTGCAAGAGCCCTGCTTGACAGTGGAGCAGAAGGAATGATAATCCACGAACGATTCGCACAAAGACACCACCTACACCTCCGAACTATGACCAAACCCTTGCCAGCACAAAATGTAGATGGAACACAAAATGCCAATGGACTAATACGCTTTAGCACCATCCAAAGACTTCGCATACAAGCGCACACAGGTGCTACTCATGATGAACAAGCAGAATTCCTTGTCACTAACATTGGAGATCACGACATTATCTTAGGAACAGATTGGCTACGACACCACAACCCAGATATCAATTGGGCAAATGATACAATCACACTAAGGAACTGCCCACGAACCTGCCTTACCACACACCCAAGCATAACTATTGCATCTGCATCTGGAACGCAGAATTACCAAATACAAGCGCTCACTTTCCCTGAAGAAGAAGAACCTGAGTTTGCAAATGTTGCTGCACTAATCTTCCCAGATACCGAAGGACTATTGAACCCATGCGTTGACGAACAAATCCATAGATGCATTTAGACCAGTAACAATCAGCATAAGAGCCAAATCAACCACAGCTACCAAGCTAGCTCATGCAGAAACACCCCCAAGACATTAGACGAACTTATCCCTGCCCAATTCTTAATATGGCGAAAGGTTTTTGATGAACAAGCTTCCCAATGCCTTCCTGCTCACCAACATGGACCAGGCAATCAATCTGA
>JAGFNK010000904.1:0-18691 GCA_025769875.1 Russula earlei
AGGAATCAGGGGTTCAATCACACATTAAATTACACATATAAGCAAGTTAAGAGTAACATAACTACTTACCTTTTTCCCTACCAAATCAAAAACAAATGTTATCCTGTTTCCGATTGACTGGTTGGGACCTGGTGTTGTAATCTACCCCTCTTTTGGTTCGTCACTAATTTTTGATTGTTTTTGCCTTACTATTGTTCTCTACCCCTACCCTCATCTCCTTGGTTACTGTTTCATCCCTTGATGTTGATGGTCCCTTATTGTTTCACCCCTTGTGTTTCACCTATTGTTTGAGCCCCTTTTGCTATTGGTTTGCTATTATCTATTGTTCTGCATATGGTACTGTACAGCCTCACTAGATACAGTATTTAAGCACCTGTAAAAGCTGGGGAATACTCCAAGCTTAGCTTTGTCTCATTTCCTGTCACATCCCTTACTCTGTATTCTCTCTCAATCACAACTTGTGTTGTGCTGGCTTACACTCTGCTTGACCTGAGCTCATCACAAGGAACCTTTGTGTTCCTCTTCCTCCTCTGCTTCTCTCTCATCGTCCTCCTCTTCTGTGAAACCAGAAGATCAACTCTGTCTGCAGATTAGGTCATCCTTGACTTAGTCTTGAGATGCTAATAAGGCCCCTTTTACCAACCGAGAATTCTTGAATCTTGAACTTGAACTTGGATTTCAGGATTTTCCAGGAGTGATGTAATGACAGGTGTGATGTAAGTGACATAATAAACTAAAATGAGTCTATTTCAAATATGAGTTATTTTTTGGTGTGATTTGCTGGGTTTACATGTGATATGTAAAATATTTTTTCTAACCCTTCCTTCCACTCCTTTCAAGTGGGGTATTGCAAACATGTCATTAAGACAGAATATGTGTCACCAATGTGTGGGTGCACACATTTGTGCAAATTTTGTATGTGCAGCTCTGGTGAAAATGGGGCTGCAAGCACCCAGATGTTGAGCTCGAGTTGGACTGCTCAACTCCAAGTTTGACACTGACACATCATGTGTAACCCCATATATGTGAATATGTAAATGACAACATAAAAAAATGCATATTAATTTATTATATACATCATATCACTTACATCACCTGTCACTCCTGTCACTCCCAGGAAAATCCCGAAATCCAAGTTCAAGTTCAAGATTCAAGAATTCTTGGTTGGTAAAAGGGGCCTAAATCTCTGAACTGGTCTCTCTGAGTCAGTCCCCATTGAACCCCTGAACCAAGTCACTGGGACTTGGCCCCACTGAACCCTGAGCTAATGCTCCAACAGCCATGATGCCATAACACCTGGTGGCTGACAGGTGTTGGAAACTTTTCGCCCATGCTGAGAGCATATCACAAGATTCAATCTTGCAATTCAATGAGATCTGCTTTCACATTGCTTCACAATCCTGGTCCAGTGAGTTTTACTCGATTGATCTGATGAAGTCAACTTGTGATTGCACAGATTATCTGCAGATTAGATTCTGCAAACACAGTGCAGCAATCTACATCCACTTTCCCCACCTCTGTCCTGAAGAGAGCACCCAAAATGCTCCCATATAGAGTGCAAATAAATCCCCTGACCCACCATCCCCATCCACCAGGCCAAGGGAGAGCCTAGTATCTCTCTCACAGTAAATCATATCGTTATCACATGATCTCACATCTAGGCTTGAGGGTGCTAATCAATCAGCAAAGATCATTGAGGCCACACAGGCCACCAAATACAGTTTGGCAGCCACAATTAATATAATTCAAGGTTTCAAGGTCTTACCCAATAAGGAGGTAATTGTGCACATGTTGAAGATAGATGCAGCATGTGTGATTAGATAGCAGCAGATGATAAGATTGCAGGCAGATCTATCAGACAATAGTTCAGTTTGGTTGCACAAAACTGATATAAATAATGTACCTATCAGACAATAGCTACAACGCGTCATCAGTACTGTGAGATAGGATATCATAGTGTAAATACTCACTTCAGTTTGGTTGACACAAAACTGAAGTGATCTGCGTACTTTGTGGTGTTCTTAAGTACCTGAGACCACCACTGGATGCAGTACAGTTAACTACCATCACAGATCACTAAGTAAGTCCGAGGATCAGTTGTAAGTAGCTACCAATTGTTCTAAATCACTCTATCAGTGTAACTAACGCACGCTGCAGCATATGAGCTGAGCCAGTGATGCCCGGTCTGGGTGATCCAACGCATCAATGCATCCGAGTTGTGATCATATCACAACACACCTGAGACTCTGGGCAGTGCAGATCTCAACAGCCCAATCAGCATACATGGATGGAGACAGCCAAGAATATTGGTGTCAAATGGGGCCCAAAACAATGGACCAGTCTCCCTGACATGTGGGGACTGACAGCGCAAAGCATTGGCATCGCTAAGGGAAAGCACCACCATGTTCATGATGATCCATATGCTGGGGGCAAATGGTTGGCAACATCTGCCACCATGAATGCGTGCATGTGTGCCCTTGGGGAACTGCTGTCTCAAACCCCCCTCCCTCAGAACCCCCCTTGGAACCCCCCTCCCTCAGATGCCACTGCCTCCCTTTCACCAGGTCCCTTTGGACTTGCACTGCTGCCTATTCTAGTGGCCTCATCTTCTGCTGATCCTTACAATAGAAAATCTTTATTTGTATTGTAATTTATTTTCCAGATACATCATAAATAAGTGATTAAATAAGTGATTAAGAAAATACTTTGGTGTCATTTACATGCATGATTGAAGCCCCAATTATCTTGCCAACCCAATGCCCTTTTATAGTAATTTTTGATCATCTAACCACCGCTAAAAGTACAACTAGTGCTAGGTACCTTAAGTAAGCTGCACAGTTGTTGGGGTCGGTGACAGTATCGAGTACGGCCGTACGGCCGTAGCCGTATATGGTACGTACGGTTGGCAGCCCTACAGTATCTCTCCTCGCCTCCGCCTCCCGCCGCCTCGACCGCCCACAGAGGTAAAAGCTTGTGCCCTCGCTCAACAAGCAGCACAACCCTAAACGGCCGAAGGATATCGTCCGACACCTCCGCACTTGTCGTCTTCAAACGGCGTTCAGAACCGTTACATGTCATTGTTCTCATGGCGTTTTTGCACTCTTTCCGATGGCCTCGCACAAAACCACGCACCTCTGATAGCCACAACTCATTGGCTCACCCGCTCTCTCATATACACGTAATCCGACGCGTTCAACCCAATTCTGCGATTGCCTGCACATCGCCGCCTACTTTTTCACGGGCTGTGTCTGTGCAACCTAGCCAACCCTGCAACACCCGAACACAGAAACGTCACCACATGGACTTCGCATCTACTACTTTGCTGTACAAAGGACTGTCTCGACATGTCAACCTCGCCCATGCACTCTCCAAACACCACACATCATTATAGCAAGCAGGTGCGCACCGCCGTTTCACTTCCTTGCAAGTCCTGACCTCGGTACACGTGAGTTGGAATGCGTTTGTGGGCGCTTGTCCGACTAGAGCATGTATCTGAAGAACGGGGCTCGGAATTTCTACAAGCGGAAGCGAAAGCACAACCCATCTCGTTGCACCAGACACCGGGATATGTGCGAGGCCTGGTATCACCAGGGAAGAGAGGGAGCGGAATGTGTTCACACAGGCGTTTTGAGATGCTATGTCCTTTTCCAGTGAGCGCTTTCTCATTCTATTGGCTGTACCGGTCCAGCGGAGACGAATGCTGATTTCTTGCAATTCGAAGGTTTATGAATACGTTGCGGCCTAGATCCATTGAATGGATCTACCCGCATGAGGACGGCACGTTGTACTTGTTGAATCTCATGATGCCTGTTTGGCCAACGGGGCTTTCCCTCTTCCTACACAATGATCTTCTCGATGCCACAACAGTCACCATCTGTGCATGGCAAAAACGGTTAATGCCGTCAAGTGAATGGCAAAGCCCCTACTAGTACCGACCAACTGCCTTTGCCACCTTCCGAAACCAACGAGAGTTACCCTGGACTCACCAGTTATCCGCAGATGGCGCTAACACCCACTGGACGGCAAATCATTCCATCTCCCTTCAGACGATCAATCGGTCCTGACCCCCTCAGTAAAGAACTCACCGTCGACAAAGATTGTGTCCATCTCTCCCTCACCAACGGCTCACATCGTCTCCCCCGTCAAGTCATATTTCCTTAACTGAAGTCTCCCAACTCATCCGCAAAGAAAAGTCTGTCCCACTTCCGAGGACAAAGCAAATTATTATTTTTCCGAGGAACGTCAACATCACTCCCGCGACCATGCTCGGTCTTAGCATCAGGGGTGAACTTTACGATGGTAATAAGTTCGGTATCGAGCCAGGGTTCGCCTCTGCATCGGAGAAGCATGCGAACACGAGCGATCTCATGACACGACATGTTACCGAGAGCAGCGACGCGCGGCAGGAGTCGGTCGTTGTGAAAGAGGGCAACAGTCGGCGCAATCCATTCAAACACAAGACAGATCGTAGCAGATCGATCTGGAGGGCTACAAGGAGGAGAAGATCGTACAGCTTATTCACGAGGTTGAGCTGGTCAAATAACTGTCACATCCAACATCATCAAGTACATGGGCATCATGGGCGCTTCGTATCGGTCAGAAATATAGCGCTGGATGGCTCCTGGAAATACGAAGAGACCGCGTTTGCCCCAAACTGCCTGCTGAGGAGTTCTTTGACGCAGCGGGACCGTAGTGGTGGGAGCTGGGGCATTCTGGCCAAGAAAGTATGTGGGTGCAGAGGGACGGTGACGTCAGGGTCTTATCTGTACCTAAACCTTGCCTGCATGATAACCATGCCAGTCGAGCTCAAGGGAAGCTGCCACTACGGCTCGTTCACTTTCACAGCCCAGTCCGATGACAGAACAAACAGTGTTGGAAGTTATAATAAAAGGGACAGAGAAATGGGATTCCGATCCAACTGTGAGTCCTCGAAGCGGGGGTGATGTGACGAATGAGACGGGAGCGCGTCAGGTGAGCCGGGGCGTGTGTGCGCGCGCTGAAAGATGGTCGTGGCAGGGCGTGGTGACCAGGGGTATATATATGATCGAGGAACAATGAAGTATGGGGAAGGGACACAAGGGAAAGAGAAAGTCGAGGAACGCGGGTCGACGCGTGGGCTCTGGAATGGCGATCGATCCGAGCTTGGAGTCAGATAATGACAATGACACAGAAGGTAAATGATATCAGATGCTAATTAGGTGGGGATCACAAAGAACTCATCCATCCCGTGTAGGTCCTGTTCCCAACAGTGGACAGGGACAGCCACAGGGTGACCAGAGAGTTTTCGCTCGGCGACGAATCTCTCTATGTATTTCGAAGCAGACTCCATTGGCTCCAGGCCCGTCAAGAAAATGTTCCGGAGCGCGGGTAAGACTTCTGTTACTCTTTCTCCCGCGAGCTCTTCCAGCACTCGGCAGACATGTGGGGCCATGTGACGGGTTAGGCGCAGATCCTTCGCAGCAGTAAATGGGGCCAGGAGTTCCAGCCATTGAGTGGTTTCCATGTCATCTTTATAGCGTAATTGAGGAAAACCATCATCCATGATGTCGAGGCGTACCAAAGTGGAGAGAAGGGGAAAGAATGAGCTGCGGACCTGGGCCAGCGATGGAAGCTGCCGATCCAACTTGCTGCATATGATATTTAACGAGAGGTACGTAGGCTGATTTGTGCGGCTGGAAATTGTGAATCGAGTTGCAGGACCGGAAAAGCGCATGATTGCTCTGTCACATGAATTGAACGATTCTACTTGACTGATGAACCGGTGGAGTTGTGGGAGGACAAAGTTGATGTTCATGAAGAATGTGACGTCGAGTTTATTGAGAAGGGGAGCCTCGATTTGGGCTAGTAAGTCTTCCAAGTACTCGTGAACGCCGTGGAAATAAAGGTTGGTGAGAGCGGGGAGGACAGAGCGTCTGAACGGAGGTGGTGGTCGAGTTTCCGGATATCGATGGTATCGAAATTGAATGTAAAGGGTTTCAAGTCCGGACAAGACCGACAGGGCGGTGACCAAATCTTGGTGAGAAATGTAACCGGGATCGGGGACATTAAAAAGGTAAAGAACGACAAGTTGATTGGAGGACAAAGGTAGTTTAGGAAACGGACAATTTCCCAACCTGAGTTCTCGCAGAAGTGGGGCGGATCCGCCCAAGAACGAATCCGGAAGGGGCGTCACAGTGTTTGCTACTGCCGAAAGCCCCAGATCTGTCAGCTCCGGGAATGGTTTCTGCATCGCTGCTGCCAATCTTTCCCATTGTGACTTTGGAATGTTCCACAGGGTGATTTTACATATGCGATGGCGGTGCTCAGACTCGAGAGCACCAACTAAGTTTTCCCAGGACCTGGAGTACCACAAGTCGGAACCATTCCTTATCACCACAGGCAAGACTGGCCAGACGTCCAGCATCTCAGAAAGCGGTCTTTTCCCTCTGTACTCGATTCGCAGGTTCAGGTGACCTGGCGATGCAAACACAATAGACCGCCATCTGTGACACACATGGACCAGTGTATGCCATCCGTTTGTCCCTGGATTCGAGTGATTCACATATAAATCGAATATCTTCAAGAGGGCATCATCAGTGAGCGTGTTAATTGTCACCCGGTCTAAACTCCACTGCTCAGTAGTCGCTATGGACACTGAGTAACAAAGACACACCCTGGCTAGGACCTACTTCCAACGAGACTTGGGAGGGACCACCAATCGTAGTCGAGGAGAGGGCGGCGCAAAGCAATAACGACTGGACAAAGCCAGTGAGGAGATAACGGAGAGGACAAAAACGACTATGTGAAGCTCACTGACTTCGGGCATGGTCACACTCGCTCGACGTACAGGTGAGAGGTCTTCAGTCTGGATGTAGCGTCTGGGGTGTGGGGATGGGTTGGGTAACTGCGAAGAGCGCCCGTTGGGAACGCCCGGCACCCGCACATTTTCACCGCAGTTGGCCCATGGACAACACGCTCGCAGCACCATGGAGTATCCGCTGAACCTCGCCTGCCACGAGGAGCGATTGTGTGCCGTGGATCAGTTGGCGGTGTACTTGGCGGTCTCGTTCCACTCCTTTGCCTCTGGATTCATGTATGTCTTTCGTTCCTATTTGCGCTCCACACATCCACAAGGCGATCACACCCCCATCTCCCTCGCTTCCACCTCTCCCAGCAAGTTTGACGCGCCTCAAAACAGCTGAATAGCCCTGCTCAACAACATGAACACCACCCCCGTTACCCCCTGAACGGCGCCTCCGCCTCCCGCCGCCTCAACCGCCCGCACAGGTAGAATGCCTGCGATGTCCGCGCCCGCGCTTGACAAGTCCAGCACAACCCTAAAAGGCCCAAGGGTTTCGTCCGACGCCTCTGCACTCGTCGTCTTCGAATTGCGTTCAAAACCCTTCCATTTGTATATACCCACCACTAGATCTCTGGCTCGAGTGCGCGTTTTTACCACTTCAGATCCTTTCTTTCTATTTCTCGACTGGACTTGCCGTGGACGGCCTAATGGGCCCATCGTCGCCGGCGCGGACGTGCCCCTCGCGATCCAGACCGTCTCCTCCCGTACGTTCCACCTCTTTGCAGTCTTTCTTTCTCCGTTAAACTATACCCGCCGCCCATGGTATAATGACCCTGTTACCAACTGCGCGTACGCCACTTCGCGCGTTCTAGACCACCTCTTTCCCTTGTTGGACGTGCAGCCGCTAAGTGCCGCGCGAACGGACAACCCGGACCGTACGTGTAAATAATTCGAATTTAGTTATCGTTCGTTTTCCCTCAGTCTTTTACACACAAGACTGAGGTCAGTACTACAATTTCTTTACACTCCTTTAAAGCTAATACTGTACATAGCTCTTATTCTATAGGTTAGCACACTAACCTGAATACAGTCTTTTACACACAAGACTGAGCTCTTATTCTATAGCTCCAACAGATTATGAGACCTGGTCGTCCCTGACATCACGAACTCCCACCAGCTTCCAAATCGCGTAACGAAACACCATGAGCGCCCCCACAGCAACCGCAAACGTCGTGCCCTCGAGAGGCAGCCACGCTCCCACCGTAGGAGCCGCGGGAAAAACTTACATGGGCGGCCAACACGGTTACGACGGACCACTCTTCAAAGGTGGCACAGTCGCGTACACACAATGGAAAGCTAATATAGAGGCACTGTTCAAAACAAACGGCCTGATAGAAATCATAAATGGGACATACTCAAAACCGGACCCCAGCAATGACCCAAGCGGCTTCGCCGACTGGGAGCAGAAAGATCACGAAGCACACGCCCACATTTTACTGACGTTAAACGGGCACGCTCTCGACACTGCCCTAGGCATTGCTGGAGCCAAAAACACTTGGGACACACTCGAAAAGCACTTTGCCGGGAAGGGCAAGCAACGCGTCGCACACCTACTGACGGACCTATACTGGGCTACATTCACCGAAATGGAACCCATGGCTCCCCAGATATTACGACAGCTACACGCTGCCCGAACCCTCGAGAAATTCGGTTACCCAATAGACGAGAAAGTCCTCATCTGGATGCTAATTCTCGCGCTACCGGAAAAGATGGCCAAACTCAAGGCCACTCTTCACTCGATGCCGCCCAGCCATCTAACAGCCGAGCACGTCACGGACCGCATCCTCCATGAGGAGCGTCGGATCCAATTGACCAATGACATGGCCACACCTCACCATGCAAAGGCGGCCCAAATGGGAAAGGACCGGGAGGCGCAGAATGAGAAAGGCACAACATCAAAGTGCACTCACTGCAGACGCAGGGGGCACAATACACACAAATGCTGGAAAATTCACGGAATACCTCAGGACAAAGCAACAGCGGCAGTAGCAGCAATGACTGGCACGGGCGCGCACAATGCAGTGACGCCCACGCCTGCTGGGCCTGGCACAAGCGCGCACAGCGCAGCGACGCCGACGCTCGCAGACCAGCCACCAGCCAGCGCCGCCATCGCATACGTCCCCACATCCAACAACAGCACTTCATTACTTCAGGCAATCAGAGATGAGCCAATCCGTGCGTCCACGACCCGAGAGCAACTCCGAGCCACCGATCTCAGAAACGGCTGGCTCCTCGACTCCGGAGCCTCAAGAATCATGACTCCCCACTCAAATTGGTTCACACATCTCACCCCGCTCGCATCGCCCATTCAAGTCGCCTTAGGCGACGATAGCGCAATAACCACCACCGGAACCGGACAAGTGCTAGTCCGGATGCGCGCATGCAGCGTGTGGAGTACTGCGATACTCCGCGACGTCCTGCATGTACCAGACCTCAATGGAAACCTCTTATCGGTTTCTCACCTCGCTCAACGCGGGGCGGAAGTGCACTTCCAGGGGCAGACTTGCGGGATATACAATAAAGCAAACAAATTGATTTGTGAGGGAACATTACATGACAACTTATACATTATGGCCATCGAAATGCCAACACTCAAGTCGGCGCGCACAACAATGCCACACCAACCTCTCGCGAAAGGTGGCCACAAAACCGAAGCCGCGCTTACCACGCGCACGACGATCTTCCGGGCCTCCTCGGACACATGCTCTGAACAGGTTGCAACCCGGACAGACGATAAACCACAGGAACACGCCAGCGGGCTGAAGCGCAAATCAGGAGTGCCCCAGCACCTCCAACCGCACACCACGCGCGTTGAGCCCACAACCGGCCAATGCTTGAAGACCCTCCGATTAGATGGAGGGGGCGATCACACCGGGCAAGAAGCACAAACATCCCTAGCTGAAAGGGGATGCATGCATCAAATTAACACCCCGGGTACGCCACAACACATCAAAGTCGCAAAACGCGCGACCCGGACACCTCTTAATAGGGTCCGGGCGATGCGTACAGACACAAAACCATCCACACGCGCCTTGGACGACTTGACGCTCGAAGAGGCACGGAGCGGGGACAACCCCGACCCCTCTCGGCCGCACGTCCTCGGAACGCACGCGTCTGCACACGCCCCGGAGAAGAGACCCACCACGCTGACCCAAAGGTCGCTGGTGCACACGTTCCTGGGCCACGCATATCACCAGCAGGCATACAAGCCTGCACATCTCCCCACCACCCGCACCCTTCAACCCCGCGCCGTCATATCCGACGAAGGGGGCCCCACATCGCGCATCAAGCGCGTGATCCTCGAATTTGACGACGCAGTCGAAAGAGTCGAAAAAGGGGAAATGAGAACGAAGTTAAGGGGGCGGCGAAGACGGAACCAGCGGACAACGTGGAACAACCGCCGCACGCAAAGCCGCAAGGCGTCGGAGCAGAGGACCCCCTGCCCGCTCAGCCTGAAACAGGCAGACAACGCAGAGCAGGCGCCGCGCACCGAACCGCAGGGCGTCATAGTGGATGCGATTCCACCTGCTCAGCCTGAAACACCACAAAGTCAGCTCACAATTCACAAGGCAGAAGACTCACCTGCGCAATCCGCCACGGGACCACCAAAGCGCATCACACGCGCGCTCACACCCGACCAAGGCGACGAAGCGGAGGAGCCGGATGAAGTGGAAGCGGAAATGGCACCACACGCCGAACCGCAGAGCGTCGTAGTGGATGCGACTCCACCTGCCCAACCTGAAATGGCACAAAGTCAACCCACAATACATGAAAGTGGGAACGCACCTGTGCAGCCTGCAACCAGACGACCGAAACGCACCACGCGTGCGCCCACACCTGACCATAGTGACAAAGCACAGGAACCGGACCAAGTGGAAGCGGACAAGGCATCGCACGCCAAACCGCAAACCACCAATCCCATGTCCTACGCCGAGACGATCGCCCGGACAGGCACCACTGAATGGGTAAAGGCACGCAAAGTCGAGAAACGTGTGTCCGAAAACACTAGCGTCCTCAAAAGCGTGCCGCGTCCGAAGAACAGAGATGCAGCGGGCAAGCGAATAGACCTCCTAAATGGAAAGGGGGTCAAATCAAAATACTCAAACATACAAGGCCCGCGTCATCACGCAGGGACTCACCCAAGTCAAGGGAAGCGATCCCAACGACATCGTGCCGCCAGAGAACCGGCACTCCCTTGCAACACCCTGGCCCTCGCCGCAGAACGAAGTCGAGAAGTCCATCAGATGGACATCAAGTCCACCTACTTAACCGGAGAGCTGATGAACGAGATCTTCACGGAAGCACGCTCAGGGAATAACCACCAATGCACGCGCGACCGCGCGACCCAGTACACCCGAGGTACGAGCGACCACCGCCCAACCTTCCAGCGCGACTCCGGCATCCAGCCGATCTTGGTCGGACACGTCGACCCCGATTGGACCAGCAAAGCCCATTCTGGACTTCATCTTCATGTTGACAGGTGGGGCCATAAACTGAAGCCAAAAGAAGCAAGCCCCAGTTGCACCCTTGAGCACCGAGGCAGAGCACACTGCGGGCGCACGCGCTGCCGAAGAAGCCGCCAGGCTGAGGCAACCACTCACTGGATTGGGCCAAAAGACCCATCTCCTCACAATCCCTCATGTTCATGTCGACAACCAGCCGACCATCGCCATTACCAGGAACCCCGAGTTCCACAACTGCACCAGAACACACCGAGGTGTGACACCATTATCTTGCAGCAGAATGTCGACTTGCAGGGGACCGATCTCGCCTACACTCCATCAGAAGAGCCAGTAGCCAATGTATTGAAAAAGGGTCCCAGCTGCGAGAAACACAAAGGTCTCGCGATGGAAATGGGAGAGAACGCGCGCCACTCGGGCTGAGGGGGCGTGTTGGACGTGCAGCCGCTAAGTGCCGCGCGAACGGACAACCCGGACCGTACGTGTAAATAATTCGAATTTAGTTATCGTTCGTTTTCCCTCAGTCTTTTACACACAAGACTGAGGTCAGTACTACAATTTCTTTACACTCCTTTAAAGCTAATACTGTACATAGCTCTTATTCTATAGGTTAGCACACTAACCTGAATACAGTCTTTTACACACAAGACTGAGCTCTTATTCTATAGCTCCAACATCCCTTTCCCCTAACACCCGCCTCCGGATCATGCGCTCGGTACGATATCGGCCGACTGGTAGAGAAACACTTGGATGTATATAAAATTCGCCCTCGTCTTCGAGGACGAGTCGCAGAATATAGCAAGGTCTTCAGGTTCTCTCCTTAGCCTCGCTCCCTCACTCCAAACCCCTCGCTCACGTCATCCCTCTCACTCGCCTTCGTTCTGACTCTTGCCCACTTTCTTGCTGCGCCCTCGCTCTAAGCATAGGCTAATGGCTAGGTAAGGGAGCACATAGATAGTCCGTCCTGATTTCTTTATCGCAAAGGAGGGCACGCCCAGCTCGTGAAACCTTTTGACGGTTTCTTCCTCGTTTATATTTCTGTCCCACTTTACATGCAGCGCTGTCTAGCACATGGGATCTATGGGAATGCGCACGAGTGTATTCTTTGGCCGCCCTACTTAGCATTTTGCTGTAGTCGTTCCCACATCGTCCAATGGTCTTCTCTCCAACCCTGATGGCCACAACCCATTTTGCATTCCCTCTCTCGTATACCCGTTATCCAACGCCTTCAACCCCATTCTGCAATTGCCTGCATGACGCCGCATACTTTTCCACTCGCTGAGTCTGTATGACCTAGTCATCCCCACTTGCTTTCCCGAACACCTGAACATGGAAACATCAACGCGCGGACTCCGCGTCAACTGCGTTGACGTACAAAGGACGGCTCGTCATGTCAATTTCGCCCACGCACTCTCCCAACACCACACATCATCATAGCTGGTGCGCATCGCCATTTCGCTTCTCTGCGAGGAGATGCTGCGGCTGGAACAAAGTCCTGGCCTCGGTACACGTGAGTTGAAATGCGTAGGCTATGGTCTTTGCCAGTGAGCGCTTCTTCGTTCTCCTCGCTGCACCGCGTCCAGATTGAATGGATCGACACGGCTTGCGCGCGTGGTCGAGAACGATCGATACGAAGATCTAACTAGAAGGAAATGAAAAGTAACTAAGAGGGGAAGGAGCAAGGTCGGACAGGCGGGATTGGAGGAGGAACGCCGTTCATTGGAGACGAGGGCGGTGGCGTCGGTCGATATTCTTCGGTCTTTCGTTTTGGGGTTTTGTCGGCTTATAGGCGAATGCGGGGGCGTTGACGATGTGCGCATGCGTCCTGCGTGGACGGTCGAGGTGGCGGGAGTGTGTGCGAGCGAGGGAGGGGAGAGAAAGTGTGTGTGTGTGTCGACGCGCGCGTTCCGGTAGGGCGATTCCGATCCAATTCGCACGTAACGCCGCAAGGGTATCCTCACAGTACAGTAACTAGAGTGACTCGAGTCGAATCGCACAGAAGGTTAATGGTATCAGATATCAATTAGATGGGGGGCATAAAGAACTTATCGATCCTACTTAGGTCTGTTCCCAATGGTGGACAGCCACAGGGTGACCAGAGAATTTTCGCGCGGCGACGATATATTTCGGAACTTATTCCAATGCCCCGAGGCCCTCCAAGAAAATGTTCTGGAGCGCGGGTAAGACTTCTGTTACTCTTTCTCCCGCGAGCCCTTCCAGCGCTTGGGAGATATGAGGCGCAACTTGATGGGTTAGGCGCAGATCCTTCATAGCAGTGAACGGGGCCAGGAGTTCCAGCCATTGAGTGGTTTCCATGTCATCTTTCCAGTGTGATTGAGCATAATCCACGATGTCGAGATGTACCAAAGTGGAGAGAAAGGGAATGTATGAGCTGCGGACCTGCGCCAGTGATACAAGTTGCCAATCCAACTCTCTGCACCTGATTTCTAAGTAGAGCTCTGTATCTCGAAGTGATCCTTCGAAATGTGTGAATTCAATTCCATGATGGGAAGTGCGCACGGTTGCTCTGTCGCATGTCTTGAACCACTCTGTCCTACTGATCAACCGGTGAAGTTGTGAGAGGACAAAGTCGATGTCCATGAAGAATGTTACGTGGAGTGTGGTGAGAAGGGGAGCCTCGATTTGGGCCAGTAAGTCTTCCAAGTACTCGTGAACGCCTTTAAACACAAGTTCTCTGAGTGCGGGGAGGACAAAGCGTGTGAGCGGAGGTGGAGGTCGGTCGACTTGCGGGATATAGAGGGGATCGGAATCCAAGGCAAAGGTATTCAAGTCTGGACAAGACCGACAGGGCGGTCACCCAATCCTGGGGAGAAATGTAACAGGAATTGGGGATAAACCAGAGGTCAAGCGCGACAAGTTGTTTGGAAGACAAAAGAATTCCTGGAAATGAACAATGCACCAACTTGAGCAGTCGCAGAAGTGGGGCGGATCCGCCCAAGAACGAATCCGGAAGGGACATCGCAGTGATATTTCCTACCCGAAACTCCAGATATCACAGCTCCGGGAATGGTTTCTGCATCGCTGCTGAGAATTGGTGCACTGTAGCGTGACCTCATTGAGCGCACACAAATGTGGGCAAAGTGTCATGTGAGAATCTTCGCAAGCTCACCGGATGGCAGATGCTCTCACAGAAGAACATATGTAGGCTCGCGACGCCGCCATGGCCTGTTCCGAGCGCGACTCCGATGTGATTGCAAAACTGTATGTGCTTAGCAGGCATGCAGCAGCACTGCGCCAGAGGTGAGGCAATGCCCACGCCCTGGTTGATGAGGTAGGTTCCCTGTGAAGACCACGACGCCCATCTACGCACCACATCAAGAGACACACAGAAACCTGTGATCCTGGTGGGGCAGAAAGCGCACCTGTATGACAAATCTACGGTAGCGGACTCTACTCCAGCATAATGCGAGTGCTCATTCGCAAGACAGTCAGGGCTGGACACCACTACACTGGTCACGCAAGATCATAAGATGCTGGATCCAAAAGGCAAGATCTGAGTAATGATATGGTAACTAGGGTGCTTGGAGACAATCGCACAGAAGGTAAATGATATCAGATGCTAATTAGATGGGGAGTATAAAGAACTCATGAATCCTGCCCGATGTAGCGCAGTTTGGGAAGGCTCACGTGAGGACGTGGAGTAGGTGCCGGGCCCGAGGGAGAGAGGACGACAGGACGAGCGAGTCCCCGCGGAATGCTAGATGCGATGGGGCTCCTTAAGGCAGTCAGAGGGAAGAGGGGACAAGACAAAGCTGATATTCAAGGGTGTTTTGAATACGAAAAAGAAGAGCTAAGATAAAAGGGGAGAGGGGAGAGAGACCAAACGCGAGATCGAATGAAAAGGACAAAGATGAAGACGATTGAAACTCAGTCAGAGAAACCTGAAACATACCTCTCGCGCCTATGACCTCGTACAATCCACCCTACTACAGCTCCTTAGATCCAAGATGATGCGGCGAGGAGCATGGCGAGGGTTGTGAGCCCTCACGTACAATGTGGAAGGGGCGTTTGAAGGGCAAATGCAAGGGCCATCGGGGGCGAACACGTTGATGTTTGGAGGTTTCGCACGTGATTCCAAGGCCAGGAATCCGCACCGCCTTCGACTAGTCATCCCCTCCATCATACAACCATTTCCAATAGCGGACAGCCACAGGGTGACCAGAGCGTTCTCGCGCATCAACGAACCCCTCAATATATTTCGGGACAGATCCCGATCGCTGGAGGTCGCTCAAGAAAATGTTCTCCAGCGCAGGTAAGACTTCTGTTACTCTTTCTTCCGAGAGCTCGGCAGACATGTGGCGCAATGTTATCAGATAGGCGCAGATCCTCCACAGCAGTGAACGGGTCCAGGAGTTCCAGCCATTGTGTGATTTCCATGTCATTCTTCCAGTGTGAAGGATGAGTGTCATCCACGATGTCGAGCTGTACCAAAGTGGAGAGGAGGGGAAAGGATGGGCTGCAGACCTGGGCAAGCGATGCAAGCTGCCGATCCGACTCTCTGCATAAGATGTTCAACGAGAGCTCCGGAAATTGCCTTGTTTCTTCGAAAAGCATGAATTCGATTCTATAACAACTAGTGTGCACGATTGCTTCGTCGCCTGGCTTGAACGATTCTGCTTGACCGATCAAGTGGTGGAGTTGTGGGATGAAAAAATCGAGGTCCATGAAGAATGTTACGTGGAGTTTATTGAGAAGGGGAACCTCGACTTGGGCCAGTACGTCCTCCAAGTACTCGTGAACGCCGTGGAACACAAGATAGGTGAGAGCGGGGAGAACAGAGCGTGTGAGCGGAGGGGGTCGACTTGCCGGATATCGATGTGATTGGAATCCAAGGCAAAGGGATTCAAGTCTGGACATGACCGACAGGGCGGTGACCAAATCTTGGGGAGGAATGTAACCGGAATCGGGAATATTGGAAAGGTCAAGCTCGACGAGTTGATTGGCAGACAAAAGTAGTTTATAAATTCCTGGAAATGAACATTTGTTCAACGAGAGATAAGGTAGGCGTCATTCATTGCCAGCACATGGTTATGTAAGCAAAACATACCCCCCACTTTTGCAACAGCTTCGATGCTTGCCACATTAGGCCCCTTTTACCAACCGAGAATTCTTGAATCTTGAACTTGAACTTGGATTTCGGGATTTTCCGGGAGTGACAGGAGTGACAGGAGTGATGTAAGTGATATGATGTATATAATAAATTAATATGCATTTTTTTATGTTGTCATTTGCATATTCACATATATGGGGTTACACATGATGTGTCAGTGTCAAACTCAGAGTCGAGCAGTCTGACTGGAGCTCAACATCTGGGTGCTTGCAGCCCCATTTTCACCAGAGCTGCACATACAAAATTTGCACAAAGATGTGCACCCACACATTGGTGACACATATTAATGACATGCTTGCAATACCCCACTTGGAAGGAGTGGAAGGAAGGGTTAGAAAACATATTTTACATATCACATGTAAACCCAGCAAATCACACCGAAAAATAACTCATATTTGAAATAGACTCATATTAGTTTATTATGTCACTTACATCACTGTTGCGCAGCATAGAGCACAGCTAACAGGCCAAGCAACCCACCTTAGAGGTTGTGCTAATGCTCAAGTGATATTGGGGTGTAGAGCAATGTGTATACTCGTCTACAAGTATGGTATTTATACCTCTATGACCCAGGGCTGTTCCTAAGTCCAAAAGAGGTGACTACAGGTGTCCACTATATCGTGCATTAAGTGACGCGTGATGTGGAAATGTTCTAGACGCAGCATAAGGCTGCATCTTGTGATAGATAGCATAGTATGCGTAACCCTATTGCCATAAGCGCATATACTAAAGTTCTGTCTAACACGTAACATCTATAAGCAGATCTTGAACCTTGTGTGAAGGTCTTCGCCTTCTTTGATCCGTTCGGGTTCCGGTTCAACACTCCCCCTTGCTAAGTGCATCGGTAGATGCTGTGAGCATTTTCCCACATTCAGGGGTAGAACGTTAGTCCTAGTTGCTCCCTGAATTTGAGGAACTTGACGTGACCAAGGTTCTTGGTGAACATGTCAGCTGGGTTGTTAGCCCCTTCAATAAAGAATAGCTCCACCTGTTTATTTTGAATTACTTCACGAATGAAGTGATAGCGCAAATCAATGTGTTTGATGCGCTTTTCTTGCACAGGGTTGGAGGCTAAGAATATTGAGCCTTGGTTATCACTGAACAGTGGGATGGGAGCAAGATTAATGCCAAGTTCTGTTAGTAAGGATTTAATCCAAACTAACTGTCTGCTCATGTCAGAGAGTGACATGTACTCGGCTTCAGTGGAAGAGAGCGCGACTGTTTTCTGCGCTCATGAGTTCCATGAAAATATTGCTCCAGCCAGGTTCACCATATAGCCTGTAGTGGACTTCTGATTAGTCGGATCAGAAGCCCAGTCAGAGTCGGCATATGCCATCAAGCCGCCATTGGATGGTCCATCATAGACCAAGGCATAATTGGCGGTTCCCAAGAGGTATCGGCAAATATAGAATGCATGATTTAAATGATCTTCTGAGGGATTGGCAGCATGTTGCGACAACTTAGTGACCGCAAAGGCTATGTCTGGACGCGTTCCAAGCATTATGTACAGGAGTGATCCTATAACTTGCTGGAATTTTGACCACAAGGCTGGGTCAGCAGCAGAAGTGTTGGGAGAGGGGTGATAGCCCTCTGGTAGTGGAGTAGGAGCAGGATTTGCGTTAAGCAAGTCGAAATGCTGCAGCACTTTCTGTAGATATTCAGTCTGGTCCAGATGTATCTGGCCAGACTTGCATAGAATGCGCATGTGTAGAAATCCTTGGGCATTGCCCAGATCTCAACATTCCCAGAGCTTCATGAAGCGCTCCTTTGTTTTATTAATTTGTTTTTTGTCTTCTCCAAAGAAAAGCACATCATCGACATAGACAATGGCTATGATGCTCTTGTCTTTACTAACAAAGAGCCCAGAGTCAGACATAAGGCGAATGAGGCCGAGTGAGGCCATGGACTTGTCAAGGGCTTTCCACCATGCAAGTGCCACTTGCTTGAGTCCATATATTGCATGTTTTAGGCGCATGGAACTTTACACTCTTGGCTTTTATTTTGAAGCCCTCGGGCTTGCTCCATATAGAGCTCTTCATCGAGCTCACCATAGAGAAAGGCAGTCTTGACGTCTAGTCCGCTAATGTGCCAGTTTTTGAGCGCTGCGAGCGCAATCATCAGGCGGACTGTCTCAAACCGTACCATGGGTGAGAATATTTCGTCATAGTCAATGCCTTCTACTTGGGAGAAGCCTTTGGCGACTAGTCTGGCTTTTTTACGACCATCAGACTTAAGGTCGAATACCCATCTATTTTTGAT
>JAGFNK010000905.1:0-18683 GCA_025769875.1 Russula earlei
GGCAATGATGATATGTCCATGTAGATTTTAAGCCATCCTTGGGTGAGTTCTTTCTGGAAAATGTCGTCCATCATAGTTTGGAAGGTTGCTGGGGGTTGGTTAATCCAAAAACATTACTGTCGGTTCAATAGTCCATCACTGGTTTGAAGGTGGCTTTCCATTCATCTCCCTCTTTGATTCTAATGTTGTTATAGCCCCATCTGATGTCGAATTTGTTGAAGAGTTCTTTGCCTGCCAAGGCATGTATTAATTCTGGGATTAAAAGAAGTGGGTAGATGTTAGGTATTGTCCATTTGTTTAGATTTCTATAATCTTGTACTGGTCAAAACTTGCCATCCTTCTTCTTAATCAGGAAGAAGCCGCTTGCATATGGCAAGTTGGATCTTCTGATTTGTTTCAGTCATAGATTTTGTTTCCAGGAATTTCCCTTGCTCCTCTTTTTCTTTAGGTGAGAGGGGATAAACTCTACAATGATTGTTGTGGGGGTGTCTGGTTTAAGATCAATGGTGTGGTCCCATTTTCTCAGTCCAGGGAATCTCTCTGATTCCTGTTTCCATGAAGACTTGACCATATGTGTGATATTGAGGGGGGACTATTTGTTGCCAGGTTAGTTGTTTTGTTTCAATTTGTGATTCTGCTAATTGTTGTGCAATTGTAGTCTTTTGTAGTTGGGTTGCATCCAAAGTTTGTCACCTTCTTCCCATTCGGTAAGACTTTTTATCCAATCTGGTGTTTCTTGGTCTCCAGATAGGATTATCCTTCCCATTAGTGTCCCCTTGGTCCAGTTAATCTTAGGGTTGTTGACTCAAGGAAAGGGTATCCTAAGATCAGTTCGTCTTGTCTGATATCTGCTATGAGGAATTGGTGTTTATTCCTCTGTCCTAGTGTTTTAGTTCTAGGTCTACCACTTGGGTGATCCTTCCCAGGCAATTAGTGTATGAACCAAGGCCAGGTCCTGGCCATAGATGGTCCTATTTCACTCAAGAAAGACCTCTCTCATTTTGCATTACCAACTCCCTTCCATTTTCTGGGCTATCCCTCCTGCAGTGCAAGATATCGCTATTGCAAAGGCACTATAAACATGACCAGGCACCCATTTCCTAATCGGGTAATCATCGCGTGGCAGCCACATGGTCACCCAGCCACCAGGAACCCGAAACAGCAGCACAAACTCTTAGAAACCATTGCATAACTCATCTGACATCATCAAGGCTCCAATGACATCATGGCTGACTGAGCGACCCCACAGTGACCTCATAGGCTCACTAAGCGCTCCACAGTGATATCATAATGATGTCATCGCCTCCACAATGATCAGTAATACGCTCAGTAAGCCTGAAACTTGACACAAGCAAGTTTATGCCTCTGTAGTCCTATTGGATGGTACCAAAGAGTCTAGAATAGTCCCAGTTCTTTGTAATCGACCCTGCACACTGTATAAAAGCCCCAATAAAGTATGGCAGTCATCAGACTGTCCATTTGTGATACTCTCATCCTCTGGGTACTCCCCTGCGACCACTCAGTTTAAAGATTCCCCTCGCCTCCAAGGTACTCTTCAACGACCGCCTTGTCTAAAGCCCCTTTGCTGCACTGGCCTCCAGTCTTCGCCTCTGCCTCTTGCAACACCTACCAGTCCCTATCTGGTACCTCCTCGTCATTTGGCTTGTCCTCCTGTTCAACGCCACCTTCGCCCCGTACCACCTGTTCCGACCTTTGCCCACCTGCTCCTGAGTCCTTAGTGATCAGCAGTACATGTCTCGACAATTAGGGGTGTTGTCAACATTCTTCACTGTCCTGGGTATCGACAATTTTTGTGTTTTTAGTTGAAGTTCTTTAGTTAACTTTGGGGAAATAAAGCATTCAGTTGCTCCACTGTCAATCAATGCAATTTTCTTTTTGGCTTTCAAGGTTCCAATGTACATTGTCAAGTTTACCTGCATTGACTTTCTGGTAGTATTATATACATTGGTGGTACCTAAGGCCCGAGCACTTGCTGTCATGAACCATTCTCTGGAGAGAGCCCTTGAAGGACCCTTCCTTATAGGAGGAAACCCAGCCTCTATGGTGTCACCCTGTTCACACGAGCAAAAGGGGTGAGTAGAGGTGTCCACAATATCGCGCGTGCATTGTTGCGCGAGCGATTCTCAGCACAATCGACATACAGCAAGCCCCACTTAATGGCAACCCTTCTAGCAATAAAGGACAGTATTAGGGCCCTTCTAGGGACCCTTTAGGACGACTCTGGGTGCTCTACAATGGGTACTAACCTAGTATCAAAGACTCCACAACATGTTATTAGACCAACTCTAATAACTATAGAATGAACTATAAAGCAATACTGAGGACCTTATTAGAAGTATTAGGGTCGACTCTAAGGACCCTAATAGAGCTATATAAGGCCCTTACAAGATAACACTATTCCCTAACCACACTCCAAGTCCTCAAATGACCGGCCCTAAACTAACTAACAGGAAATGAATCAGGTGCTTGCACGTGCACTAGAACAGCAAACATGTGGACAATGAAAGCTCTTACTCATCAGGAAAAGCCTTCTTACTCAGCAGCTTACTGAGCATGACTGAGTGTGCTCAGTAAGCGCACTCCGACTTCTTACTCAGCACTCTATTGTGCTTGATAACAAGGTTATGACTTGTTCTCTATTTATCAGTTCTCTTGTAGTATATAAGTGCTCAATAAAGTAGCGGACAGTCCTCAGACTGTCCATTTGTTTACGGCACTCTCCATTCCTGGGATACTCCTTTAAGGGCCATCCCCTTGTGACTATCCTGGCCTCCTCTCTGCGTGATTGCTCTACTCTCACAGTAACAGTGCCTCTCTGGTATTTGTTACTACTCTGGACTTTACTTCTCGCCCACGCCATCTTGGACGTCTATCGACTCATCTTCGAGCTTATCCCTCCCTCTTGAACTGGATAGTTCAACAGTGAGTCTTGACACTTGCCAATATGCTCAGGCATCTGAAAAATCCTTCTCCTCGTTGTTATCAGCTTCTCCAGTCAGCATTTTAATGAACTCTTCCCTTTCCTCCTTAGAGAGGGCTTTAGCAGCCTTTGCGACTTTAGCAGTCGCACTTTCTTCGACAATTTCAACAACGGAGGATTTGGATGTGGTGGTGGTCACCTCTGCTGCACATGCACGTGTTGTTTCACGTTTCGGTTTTGTGGGGCAGTCTCTGGTGAGGTGTCCTTGCTTTGAGCAATGAAAACACCTGCCCTCAGCACGATGTTTCTCCTTGTCGGCTTTGGTGATGGCTTTGTGTGCCGTGCCGGCACTGGTGTCCATCATGTTCAGGTCACAAGGTGGAAGACAAGTGCGGGGCACGGTGGCATTATTGGTGGTGTTGCCGTGTGTGCCCCAGGTGGAAAGGCAAGCCCAGGGGCAATTTGGATTTGTGTTGCGGTTGTGAGTGTTGGTGTGGTCAGTGAGGACTGTGCGTTTATGCATCCAAATGCAGTGTTGCTTCTGGGCACCAGAAATCCACTCTTGAAATGTGACAGGGTCTTCTTGGCTAATGATAGCTTCGACCAGGGGTTTGGGGAGGCCACATGCGAACAGCCTCATGACCATTGGGTCATCGGTATGCAGGGATCTGTGGTGCGCGAGCAGTTCAAAATTGGCAATGTACTCATCAAGATTATTTTCTTTCATCTTGAGTTTGTGTAATTGGTCTTGTGCATGTTCATGTTTGGCATAGTCAGTGAATGCTTGTTTGAATTGTTGCTCCATAGCCTGCCAGGCAGTCAGCCCAAAGGGGATTTCATCTGGGTCAAGCATGACTTTTTCAAGCCACTAGTCCATGGCTTCAACCCAGCCATCGACTCATGGCCCTTCCATTAATGACAAGAAATAGGCACACTTTTTGATGGGATTTTGGGCAATCTTGCTGTCGAAGTTCATCCTCATAAGGCATTGGAACATGGTGAGGAATGCATGGGTGCGCACACGATCGCTGTTGAATGCTTTTGGGGGAACTCCTTCAAGTTTCCCGTTGTCCAAAGGGCGTGCGTTGCAATCATGGTAGGCATATGTGTCATAATCGTTGGGGTCTGGGCTAGGGGGTCTTCTTCTGCGACCTCTGAAACCTTGGAACAGAGAAGGGCATGGATATGCCTGTGCCGTTCCGGATGATGCAAGTTGCTGTGGTATTTGCATGGGTGGTTCTTCTGGTTCATCAGCCACGACGAAAACTTGCACCATCGTCTTAGGTTCTTGCTCCATGGGTTTGGCAGGTGCAGGTCCAGGGGTTGGGGTGCATGAAGGGTTCTTAAAGTTAGGGATGGGCTCACCTGACTTGATGAGCTGTTCCATATCAAGGCCTTTGAGGGGGTCATTGACCAATCCAAAAGCTGAGCATGTGACGTGATAGGCTTCAAAATAGTCTTCACGGTGTCAGATTTTGAACCAGATGCCATAGAGGGTCCCAAGGCCAAACTTGGCCTTTCTGTAAACAGTGTAATACCCAGTCCAGGGTACGCTGTTTATTCCTACTCTGAGAAATTGAGCGTTCTCTCTAAATGCTTCCGGGATGAGTACATTGTCGATGTCTGGGTTCAGCTTGAAGGGGCATTTGAGCTTTTTCAATCCTTCCTCAGTGGGTTTTCCTTGTTCTTTGAACCTCCAGTCTCTAGCCATGGAAGTCATTTTGACAAAAACAGTGTATTCGGGGGTGGATGCGTGTGTACGCGTTCAGGGTCAAGGGTTCAAAGAGGGAAGCTTGTTCTAATGTCACCAACTGGGGGCAGTGTCGCTGACAAATCCATTCACATGCAAGTCATATGCACTGAGTCAAGCGAGAACTAGAAGTTCTCGTGAGATTCAGGGATCTCGGTGATGATACTGCCAAGGCAGATATGTACCACAGAAGAGAGAAAGAGATGATAAGTCTTCGCTTTTGAAGACTTAGAGGATTGAGAAAAGTTTTTGGGATGATTGCTTGATTGCTTGCAAGCCTACAAGTTCCAAAGTGAGAATCCAGTGATATTCACAGGAGAACAAGCTTGAGGCTTGTTCTTGTCAAGTAGCAGTCTTATATACATATGGAATGAGTCATGAAAACATGCAGGAAACATGAGACGTGTCTGGGTAGGCTTGCCTGGTTGCCGGTCCAGTCCGATGTACCGGTTCTTGTGACATTGGATGCATCAAGTAGTTTGTTGAGGACTGGGATTGAAAAGAAAAGAGGGGATTGCAGTATGGCCATCTGAACAATGGGTATCCCAAGTTTGAGTTAGTTTCAGTGGCTTGATGAAAAAAATATGGTTCATTCAGATATTCCTGTAACATGCTGTCTAATGCCATTGATGGCCATTTTTTGGTGGATTGGACATGTGTTGTCCATAGTGATGTGCAAGGCTCAGCTCCAAGCCGTCAAGCCCCAGCTACCAAGCCCTAGAAGCCCAAGCCGAGCCAGGCCTTACAGCCGGCTTTGGAGGGCCCATGGCCCAGCTGCGCTCGATGAAGCCCAAGCTGGGCCCTCAAGCCACAGCTTTATAGTGTTAACGTGACGCAACATGTTGACCTTAATCATGTGCTCAAATTTTAATTCAGAGTTCCGCATTTTTTTTTCCCATCCATCCATGCTTGTGCTGCTTTTCTGCCATGAAAATACTGCCCAAACACAAGAATCATACTATTCCCACTGTCACTGAGGATGTCAACAAATATTGCTTCATCAGCACCTCACCCAAAATTGTTACTGACAGCATCAAGAAAGCTTCTTGATGCCTCCAATTCAGTGGCACCCACACTCTCTGCCCATAAACATGCTATTGAAGTGAAGCAAGCCAGTGATGAAGCTGCTAAACGACACCAAGCATCCTTGTCTGTGGCATCAGACCTGCCAATACCAACATCAACTCCTTCATCACCACCTGTCACAGATGCTCAAGATATCTCTTCTGATTCAGATCATGAGAGCCAACAACCTCATAAGTGTTTCAACATGCACAGCAGATTGTAAACTAATTGATGTCGAATTACAACAGGTAGAAAAAAATCATGAGTCCACGCAGCAGTTACTGATGATGAGAACCCTGCATCAACCAAGAAAGTCCCACAACCTGTGAGCAGCCTGCCTATTGAGACTGCGCAAGGTGCGTTGAACCAACAAGTGCATTTTTAGAGTCATCTAATCTATTCTACAGTTCATGAAGAGACCCCAATTTGGGTGGATGTGCTTGATGTTGATGGCTTCCTTGCTGACGTCGACGTTCAAGCTGTCCCTGAAGGACTACTCTCAAAGATCATAGTCATGATGTTGACCATTTCTTCTCACCATCATATCAGAACAAGAGCAAGAATTATCGAAACTGTTGCATATGCTTGTGAGCACAATCTGCTTCTTACAAGCTTTGGTTGTCATCCTCATTCAATTTAGCAAAAAGTCTGCTCAACATCCTGTGTCCCTGGTTGCTGACATGACTACGCTGAGACAACACATGCAATCAAGCCATAAGGTATGTCAATTTAGATATCGGTACACATAATGACTAATGCAATTGCATCCTTGTAGGCGGTGTATCAGAAATGGGCGGAAACCAATTGTTTCCTATCAATGCTACCCAAGGATGCTGAGAACCGCCGTAAAGATGCAGAGACCAATAATCAGTCATGCCTTGACCCATATCCTCAGGAGAAACCACAGAACACAATTCCATATACTGATGAGCTTTTCCGCAATGCAGCCATTGAGTGGCTCATGTCTACCAATCAGGTATGCAAAGCTAACTTCTTGAACTCTGTATTACTTCTTATGAAAATCACAGCCAATCCAAGCCTTCGAACACCCATCATTTCAGAATATGATTCATGTAGCATCCCATGTGACCAATGGAGTTAAAATCCCCAATCGCTGCCAAACTCGACAGGCTATCATTGATACATTCAAGTGGCAGTTGACAGCACTGCATGACAGGTTAAATGTATAAGAAACCCCACAGCATTCCCACTGTTTTTTTCTAACAACTTTACTCTAGAGTGATATGGTAAAGGGCAAAGTAAGCCTGACATGTGATGCGTGGCAGGCCTCTAACAGTGATGGATACCTTGCGGTGACCGGATCTTGGATAGAGGAAGTAAATGACAAGTGGCAAATTCAAAGTGCACTACACGGCTTCATGCAGCTGAACAATGCACATAACGGGACACACCTTGGACAAGCACTCTTCAAAATTGATTGTATCACATCTCCATATCGGCCAGAAAGTAAGTGTCAGACACTAAGAAGGGCATCATCTCAATTTATTATCTAGATTGGATAGGTGACATGTGACAATGCGACGAACAACACCATGTTGGTTGAGTTCACCAAACACATTCTGGCATATAACAGAAAAGCTTTTGATGTGAAACACCATCATATCCGGTACGCTCACCTGTGTTGTTCCTCAGAGAAGAGTATGCTAATACTAAATTAGCTGTCTCGCACATATCATCAACCTAGCGACGCAAGAAGTGATATCCACATACAGCAAATTGAAACATTACAATCCTGCTGAGCCTGAGGCCAATCTTACCGGGGTAGAATGTGATGAGGTGGGACTGGTGTGAGCAATCTGTGTGAAGGTGCAGCCTCACTATTCATGGTCATTTTCACCTTGACATTGGTTGTTGGTAGGCTTGCTCTTCAGCAAAATGTAAACAACTTTTCATTGATATTCAAAAATGGGGTGGAGTGAAGATTGTCCACCAACTCCTGATTGACATGGCTGTGTGCTGGTCTTCAACATACGTCATGACCTCATGGGCTGAGGCAACACATCCAGTACGTGATGTGTTTCATGCAACTAAAGACCACACTAACAAATTGTAGTTTGTTGACACATTCATGTACAAGATTGGACGAGAGGAGAAGGATCTCATGAGATGTCAGAAGATTGATGATTTGCAGCTCTCGGATGACGAATGGGGAAACATTCGATTATTCAATGATCTTCTTGCTGTAAGACGTGTTGCAGCTAATCTTTGACTTTTGCTGACATTGTCTAGCACGCCGATAATGCACAGCAGGCATTTTCATCAGATCAGGCAATGACACTTCATCTTGCATTACCAGCTCTTGAAGTGTTACACAAGGCTTGGTCAAAATGTGCTAAGCATGCAAAATATCTTAAAATTGTGCCTGCACTGAAGGCTGGCTTGGCGAAGATTGAAGAATACTATGATCACACTGCTGAATGTGATGCATATACATTTGCTATGTGTTCAATGACTTCCTGCCTCCTGTTTGATATCCTAATAATTTGTTTTAGTACTTGCCCGTCACAGAAAACAGAACATATTTGCAAATACTGGGGTGACAATAAGTTGGAAAGTATACTTGAGAACACTGAAGAAATGGTCAGTGAATATATTTTAGGGGATGTCATGAGTGCTTACCGAACTATTTCTGCAGTACAAGAAGCGCTACTTTGAGATGTATGGCAACAATTCAGCACTGGCACCATTACAACAAACAGGCAAGTCTGCAATGCACAAGGTCAGCATACTAATCCATGAGTTGTCTGACAATGAAGATAAAGATGGCGTTGAGTCTAGTACATCTCCTGTTGCTGCCAATGACCTACGCACACCATGGCGCAAGGATTTCAATGGTTACTTAAACTCCAAGGATCAACTAGGGAATATGACCATTGATGAGTGGTGGGGTGTACATCTCTATCATGTCTTGTTATGGCAACAACCTTATCATGAAATTGTAGTGGAATGCAGCTCGGTATGATGTCTGGGCATCTCTCGCACATGATATGCTCCCCATCATGGCATCATCTGTTTCCAGTGAACGTGCATTCTCATCTGCAGGGATCACTATCACTAAACACTGTAACCAACTCAAACGAGACATTGTGGAGGCTCTACAATTTCTGAAATGCACTTACTGTCGTGATTTGTTGTTCTGTGAAGAGCCTAGCACTCAGTTCAAGGTGGATGAATCTGGAGATGTTGAGGAAGTTGTTGAAGATAACACAGATGAGGCAGGTTGGGAAGGAATGGTTGAGGATCTTGTTGATAATGAGGGCTTTGTGGATCATGATGAAGATGATGTATTCATGCAAGACATGTAGGTGACTGCTAGGGTCAATATATGTTGATTCCCTCTCTAATCTAAGTGGGTTGGTACAGTATTGTACATATGGGAAGGTTCATTAAGCAAAGGAATTGGGTCCATATGAAAATCTTGGAGAGAGCAGGTAAGGGTTGTATTGCTGGGCAGTTTCTGTTGAGAAGGGCGGTTGAGCCCATCGTTAGTGAGCGTGCGAGACGTGGGCGCCGGAATGCGGCTAGAATGACGGATGGCAGGAGCGGCGCTGTGGGTGTTACGTGTAGTTGAAGTTACAGTCATATTTGGGGTAGAGGAAGAGGGGCAGGGAATGGTAGAATAAGGTGTAAGGGATGAGTTCTGGAGGGGGGGTGGTGGTTCTAAGGTACTACGTTGCGGAGATGATGCTGAAGTTGGTAAGGTATGTGCCATGTTATTGGACGTAAAGGGGTGGTGAGGAAGGGAAGCGTCATCAGTCATGGAAGAGGAAGAGTGATCAGACAGGTCATGGACGGGGGGAGAAGTGTGATCAGTCAGTAATGTAATATTAGGTAAAGGGTGGGGAGCGGGTGGAGATAATGTAAGAACTGGTATAGATGATGGAAGTGGAAGTGTGGTGGGAGTAGTTTTGTCGGGTTTGTCGTTGTTTGTTGAGGGATTGGTGTTTGAAGTGGGGAAACGGAAGTCGGCGTGTACAGAGGATGTGGAAGGGGGGGGGTGTTGCCCAGTTGAGGCGGTTGCTTGAGGGGTGGGTTCTAGTTGCATGGGAATTTCATTTCAGGACAGTGCCTTATTGTTAATCAGTATTTCATTCAGATAAAGGGAAGACTCAGTAGCGTCGAGGTGCTCAATAAAGGTAACATGGAAGGAATTGAATACGCGATTTCTATACCTGTCCCATAGGCGATATGCCTTGGCGTTTGGAGCATACCCAATTAGAGTGCACTCAGTGGAGCATTGAAGGTTTTTAGCTTGTTTCCCTGGGATCAGTGCGAAACAGTGGGAGCCGATCTCACGCAGGTGGGAAATGGAAGGCTTGCGACCAAACCAACTCTCGAAAGGTGTTTTACCATTAAGGGTTTTGGATGCAGTAAGGGTGGTGAGGTAAGTTGCGGTAGCGTTAAACTCATCCCAAAAGTTAGGGGGCGCAGCACAAGCGAGGCACATGCTGTGTGCTTTGTTCATTATCGTACGATGAAGGCATTCAGCCCTTCCATTTTGGAGGGAAGTGTAAGGGGCAGTTTTAAGGTGCTGAATGCCCAGGCAAGAGCACCATGCGGAGAAGTGGTTGGAGACGAGTTCTCCGTTGTCTGAGATGATGTATGTCACACAGAGGTTGGATTGATTTTCAACTGCGCGCCGCCATTCATTGAGTTTTGCAGCGGCGGCATCTTTTGTTGGAAGCGGAATTGTCCATACATAACTGGAGAAATCATCGATTATATTCATGGAGTATTGACAACTGGAACGTGACAAAATGGACATTGGCCCTGTGAGGTCAATATGAATGCGTTCGAAGCAGCAGGTTGCTTTAGGGCCTTCACATGTTTTTGGCACAGGGGAATGAGTCTGTTTTCCAAGAATGTAGTGTTGGCATTTTGGTGGCAAGTGCGACAAGTTAATGGTCATACCATCGACGCAGTGTGACTGCGCCATGTCCAGGACCGTGTGAAAATTGCAGTGTCCAAGATGCCTGTGCCATGTGTCGATATCGGGGATTTGATGGGAAACAAGTGTGCGATGCGCCTTTAGGGTGTTGATTTCATACAGATTGTGTCTGGGCGAAAGGAGGCCAGAGAAAACAGTGACACCTGTTTTGTCAGTTACCCAGCAGCAGTTGCAGTTGAAATGCATGGTGTAATTCCCAGCGTGGTTTAACGATACGATGGAAAGTAAACGGATGGCAGCGTTTGGGATGTATAAAACGTTATTGAGGTGCACAACAGTGTTACCATCTGTCTCAAATTCAACGGCTCCAACGCCTGTGGCGTGGACTTGCGATCTGCCAAGTCCGGTGATGGGGCATGGGGGTGTTGGTTGCAATGAGACGAAGTCCGAGTAGCAAGGAGAAATATGGCATGTAGCGCCCGTGTCAAGAATAAAAGGAATTTGGGTGAGAACTGGAGGTTTAAAGTTGACTGACATGGGAACTGAAACAGAGGAAGTCGTGCTCGCAATAGTGTGGAGAGACCAATCAATAGATGTGGTCTGCATAGTGGGAGTTTTGATGGCAACAAAGGTGTGGTACTCGAAATCATTGCCAGTCAAAAGGGAAAGGGGGTCGGGGTGCGTTGGTGAAGGAGAGGGATAGTAAGAGATGCCATTGATGGTGATGGAGGGCAAATCGGTACCGGAGGAAGGAGCGGAATCGTCGGTGGGGGAAGCGAGGTGTGCCGCATGCGCAATTGGTCGATTTCTGGAGTCGTTTGTCTTTGAGAAGAAGAGCTGCTGGGCTGCCCTTGCCTCTTCGACAGAGCGTCCAGCCATTTTTCCACCAGGGCTTATGCAGAAATTAGTGAGATGTCCCTCCTTTTTGCAATGAGTACAGTATGCCCGTTTTTGTGTAGTGGCAGCAGGGAAAGCAGAAGCCGCAGTTAATGGCATAATGCCTGTGGGGAGAGTGGAAGGGGATGTCCCATTTTGCGCATTCCGCTTTTTGATAAGGGCGTCTTCACTCTGGATGCATTGGATAATGGTAGCTGAGGAAAAATGGGGTTTGACGGAGAGAGATTGAATCTGAGATTGTAGGTAGTGAAAGTTGTCACCGAGGGAATTGAGTATGAAGACGGAGAGGAGTTTGTCAGTGTCAATAGGACCCATGTTCGTGATCTGCTTGTGCAGGCAACAGATTTCAGAGAGGGTGGAAAGCAGGGGGCCATCTGGGAGGAAACGTATATCAAGAACATTCTTGATAGCGAGCATCTGGGCGTACAAACTGAGTTTTTCATGCCACTCTTTAAGGGCTTCGAAGATCTCGTGGGAAGTTGCGTTAGTGACTTTTTCACCCAAGAACTCATACTCAATGGTGTCAATGTGGCATAAAATGAATGAGCACAAGGAATCGTCGTTATTATGCCAAATCCAATGCACTTTCGACTGAGTCTGGGCGTCTGGGCATGGCAACAAACCTTTGAGCCATTGTCGAAAACCTTGACCTTGTACCGCGAGGTCCAGTCGTTTGCTCCACTCTGACCAGTTAGATTTATCAAGGTCGAGAGTGAGATCTGCAGACCATGTGTTATCAGACATGAATTGCTCTGCGAGGGTGATTTCTATGTTAACCGGGTTGTCATTGGGGAGTGGGGTGGAAGAAGGAGTGATGGGAACAGGGACGGTTGTGCTCATAATTAAAAAAATATGCCAGAAATGACAGGAGAATGATGGTTTTGAGAATGGGGAAAAGAGTTGATGATTGACAAAAGGGAGACTGCGTTGACAGGGACAATTGACAGTGATGTGTGACAGTGATGGAGATGACGTGATGGGAAAAGAGTTGACGATTGACAAAGGGAGATTGACAGGGACAATTGACAGTGATGTGTAACAGTGATGGAGACAATGTGATGGGGAAAAGAGTTGACGATTGGCAAAAGGGAGACTGCGTTGGCCTGGACAAGGCCTGGACAAGTGACAAGTGATTGTGACAGTGATGAAAAGGACGCGAGGGTTGACGGAAGAAGGATTAATGGGGACAATGGACAAGTGAGGGTTGACAAAGATAAGAGGTGACAGTGACGAACAGGACATGAGGGTTAACAGAAGGAGGATGTAGACAAGCTGGCGTGGATGCCAGGGAGATGAGAAAGGTGACAGAGACAAGTGTGATGGAGTGAAGGGTTGACAGTTGACAGGAGAGGGATGTGGCCGAACTGGTGGGGGTGTCAGGAAGGCAAGAAAGGTGATAGAAAGGTGAGAAAAGTGACAGAGACAAGTGTTGACAATTGTCAGAAAAAGGATGTGGTGGGTTCAAGATTAGAGCTCAGGGCCCATAACCTATTGGAGCTCAGAAGTTGATGAGATGGGAGATAAAGGGATATATTTGAGATAAGGTTGTATGTGTGTTCTAACGTATCTTATATACGACAGTATGGAATGTATGAAGTAAGGATAGCATGATGTCAGGTATTGTAGTATGATGTCACACTAGCAGACATTGTAGTAATGCCTAAGATCTAACCAAGATCTAATACTCCCCCTCAACGTCGGAGGGTGAGAACCCTTAAGATGGTGCATTTTTGCAACATCAAGTCTGTTCCCCGTGGAGACCAAGGAGTAGGTGTAAACGAGTGAAGTCCGGTCGACAAAGAGGTTTGGTGAAGATGTCGGCGATGTTGTCTTTGGTCAGGACTCAAGCAATGGAGATGTCGCCTGCGAGCACTTGTTCTCTAACATAATGGTATTTGATGTGAATGTGTTTCACATGTGAATGCCACACATGATCTTCAGCAAGTTTTGATGCTGCGTCATTATTGCAGTAGATGGTTGTGGGGGTAGACTGGGTGAATTGAGTTTGTGAGAGCATGTCACATGACCAAAAGCCGCAGCCTGAGCCGGGCCGGGCCTGGCCTGACCCTTCCACTAGCACGACGGACAGGAATGGATAAGTCCAGTCCACTAAAACTCAACTCAGTGGTCAATAAAGGTGAAATATATTGACCACTGAATTGACTCAGCTCAGATTACAAATTATTTTAAAACAATTGATTGATTTGTTGCCCTCTCCTCATGCATTGCATTATTGTAAATATGTCAACCCAAACAATTAGAACTTAGTCGAATGCTTAAGAGAGGGCAGCTCAGTGCCCAAGTTATGTAACCTAAGATGCAACATGAGTCGCCCCGAATCACCAGGGGGATCATATACACTTAATTTGCCCGATCAATTTAGCCTTAGCAGACTCGGATAAACTTAACACAATGGCATATGTTAATACATGGATTTATATTGAATAAATCGAGACATAAAGTGCATCCACAAATATGACACCAAATTTTAAATAGGAACGGTCTACTCATTACATGGCGATAATCGGCCGATGGGGATCAATCGCACCCGATGGGGATCAATCGCCTCGATGACAGAGACTGACCACACAGATTAAACTCAACGCGAAGATCTGGGCTTTACATTTTGTTACAATTTTACTCAAGCCAAATAATATAGTTAGCATTCTTATAATTGAATCTTGTTTGTATTTTCCCACTAAGAACCAAGTCTGTGTTGAAGGCAGTGGGCGGCGGCTTGCTGAGTTCGTGAAAACACACACAAAAGAAGGGACAAAACAGGTCTCTTGTTCCAAGGCGTAACTAGAGTTTCTACATACGAGACGTGATCTATGAGAGAGGGGGATATTGGGGGATTGGGGAGACAGAAAGACGCGAGTTGGGAGTGCGATACATGGATGTGGAACAAGACGAGCCAGAGCGATGAGCTGCAATGAAAGAGGGTCGAGAGCTGGCTGGGCAGCGGAGGTGGAACCAGTACGCAATGAAAGAGAGTCGAGAGCAATGACGCAGGGCTGGAATGGGATGCCGCCTTACAGCGGGACACTGTGTGACGACGTACTAAAGAATTACCTTGGACATGGAAAGCTTTGCGAGACAGCCGACGAGCTATACCTGGAAAGTGAAGATCCTTTTGGTGGATATCGTCCTCTATGCTTTTTGTTGAATGATAGACCCATTTCCTTTTCTACAGGACTATCATCATCTTTAGCCTTGCGCTTGCGGCAGCCCCTGCTGAACGTTGGATCATGACCAACGATGTTCTTTGATAGGCTGCCATCATTGTCGGACCAATTTTTGGATTCCAGGTTCCGTGTTATGAGATTCAAGACCCATTCAGAAGAACAAAGCTTCTCGTGAGCATCCTGACCTCCGTCCAGACATTCCTCTCCGCTTGAGGTTCGGGCATAATTGATTTTGGGTTAATATCATCATAGAAGGTTTTAAGAAGGGTGCGCAACTCTTCAATGATCTGGCGGCATGGTTCCGGGACAAAACCAAACGAATCCGGGTGAAGCATTAGTTTGTGTAGGAAAGATAGCTTTCCGTCACCGCCCCGGATAACACCATCTTCATCCACGTCTCTGTATCCATCAAATACACGTTGCATATCTTGTGATTGGCCCTCGATCGCAGAATGTCAGCATTTCATGACAATATAAATAAGAACCCAGTAAAAGGATTCAATATCATCTGAAATTTGATGAGATCGAGCGTGAGGGTGTAATAAAAGTCCTGTTGATATGAACTGCCATGTACCCTGAACACGAAGTCAATTCGCCACGCATAGGGGATAAACAGATCATACCGTGCGGGAGTGTTGTCTCTGCTGGGTCACATCCACCCTCTTGGACATGTCCCAGTCGATCAATAAACCTGATCGATCTGGGGCGATCAGAATGTTTCCTGCGCTCACATCCTGATGTAAAATTTTTGCTTTGTCGTATGCGTCCGTATGAGCTGTTCCAAATTGTCAAACAACAAACTTAAACGTAACGCCAATCCTCACCGATCATAGCATCCCGAATGACCTGGCATAGCTCCCGAGTCGATTGGAACGTACTCAGCGGCTGTCCGAGCGTGTTCAAGACAAGTCGGTAGTGGACATATCGTTTGACGCGCGGTGTACCGGGACACCAAATACGTTTGCGTTCGCCATCTTTCACATAGTCTTGCGTCCTTGTGCATTGTACGTCGAGTGAATGCTCCGGTGTCGACAGCACGTCGCCAGCTGGACCCAACTCCGGAATGAAACGCACTTTTGCTTCTAGTAAATCGCGATAAATATCCCCTTCTTTTCTCGATACCTGGGAAATTGGTATGCCAGTAATCTTTGAGGTAAACCAGTTTATTCCATTCGACGTCATGGCACACAAATCCAAACGTCGACCGACCAAAAAGGGTTTTCGTCTCCCATATTGGTTTCCATATGATATAGGGCTTCGGCTGTCCCGTCCATGGCATGATCGTCATTGACAAGAATCTGGCAAGGTCTTCAACTTCAATTTTCTTGACGTCCATGTATACCGCCAGCGTGGACTGTGCATCACCAACCCCCTTATCGTTCTTCGAGACCGAGGTGACAGTGGTGTCGTATCCACGCTGGGCAAAAGTGAGAGAGTTGAGCCTCCAGATGAATTCGGAAAGGGTGTTGGGATTTTTGGTCCAATCGAATATCTCGGTATAGATTGCACCACTGCGATCCCATCGCAGTAGTCACCCTTCTGCCTTTCCAAAGAGGATGATCGAGTAAGAGAAGACCCGAAACTGTGAACGATGGATAGAAGTGGCATAATGTGTGAGTTGACCACACACACGATACGCGCGCTCAGTCCACCTAACGTGACACTCGACCCCAGCCTCTCGCCTCATATGTGTAAGGTTGCGAAAAATGTCCTCTTTTCCCTTTTTGTTTTCGATCCACACATCGACTGCTCTCCAGTCCAGTGAGGTCAGCTGCTCGTTTTCCTGATGACCTTCCCTTTTCCGATAGATAACAATGTCTGGTCTCCCTAGGATTGCCTTATCTTGCTTGGCAGTGGGTGTTGACGAATGTGAGATTATCAGCGAGGGCCGGATGTTTTGATTGCCTGTATCTGTCATGTGTCAAGACACGTACTGCTGATCACTAAGGACTCAGGAGCAGGTGGGCAAGGGTCGGAACAGATGATACGCGGCGAAGGCGGCGTTGAACAAGAGGACGAGCCAAACGACAAGGAGGGTACCAGATAGGGACTGGTAGGTGTTGCAAGAGACAAAGGCGAAGGCTGGAGGCCAGTGTAGCGAGGGGACTTTAAACAAGGCGGGGTCGTTGAAGAGTACCTTGGGAGCGAGGGGAATCTTTAGACTGAGCGGTCGCAGGGGAGTACCCAGGAAGATGAGAGTATCACAAATGGACAGTCTGACGACTGCCATGCTTCATTGGGGCTTATATACAGTGTACAGGGTCGATTACAAAGTACTGGGACTATTCTAGACTCTTTGGTACCATCCAATAGGACTACGGAGGCATAAACTTGCTTGTGTCAACTTTTAGGCTTACTGAGCGCATTACTGATCATTGTGGAGCGATGACATCATTATGATGTCACTGTGGAGCGCTTAGTGAGCCTATGAGGTCACTGTGGAGTCGCTCAGTCAGCCATGATGTCATTGGAGCCTTGATGATGTCAGATGATTTATGCAACCGTTTCTAAGAGTTTGTGCCGCTGTTTCAGGTCCATGGTGGCTGAGTGGCCGTGTGGCCTGCCACGCGATGATTACCCGATTAGGAAACTGGTGCCTGGTTGTGTTATAGTGCCTTTGCAATAGCAATATCTTGTACCGCAGGAGGGATAGCCCAGAAATGGAAGGGAGTCGGCAATGCAAAGTGAGAGAGGTTTTTTCTTGAGTAAAATAGGACAATCTTCGGCCAGGACTTGGCCTTGGTTCGTAACATCATCCCCTCTTTATAGACTTGTTGCTCCTGCAACAGTAGGGATTTGTTTCTTTGGAAGGTGGAGTAGTTTGCATATGAAATGTCGAAGTCTGTTCGTTCGTGGGGAGTTCTCCTTTGTTCTATGATTTGCTTTGGGGATGGCTGTGGTCGATTGGGTGCATGTGGTCACAGGAGTTCTCTGAAAAGTTCGTTGGTAACAAGGATAAAGGTAGTCATCGACAGAGGTCATGGTGAGAGTTGTTGGTTTAGGGGTTACTCCTGGTGGGAATCGTTCTAAGCGCCTTCGGATATTTCCGATGGAAGTCTTTAACAAGTGATTGCGCTTTTGATAGGTTAGATGCTGGCTCCCAAGTATTTTCTGCAACTGTATACCCTTTCCATTTAACTAGGTATTGGATTCCTTTGCGGTTTGGGAGAGCCGAGAGTTTAGGATCTGTTCTACTTCATATTGTTCTTCACCTTCGACTAATATTGGTGGCGGGTTTTGAAAAGTTAGGACCATGGGCAATGGTTTCTTTGTAAGGTTTAATCAGGGAGTGGTGAAAAACCGGGGTGTATCTTCCAAGACTTTGGTAGCTCGAGGCGAACGTTTACTGGATAGGCAGTGGTGACTTTGAATGGCCCATAGCGTCGAGGGTCTAGTTTTGCTTTTGGGTGAGTGGTTCGTAGATTCGTGGCTTCCAGCCATACTTGATCCCCTTCTTTAAACGAAATGTGGAGGATTGAGGTCCTGATTGCTTCATGATTTCTGTTGCTCGGTTCAGGGAGGCAGCTACTTCTTCTCTGAGTTGGTTTAGTCTTGATAGTCTTTCTTGGATTGAAGGGAACTTTGATTGTAAAGGCAAGGGGCGGAGCAAATGTTGGGTTTTAAAGCCATACCAGACTTCAAACGGGGGGTTTGTTCGTAGCACTGTGTTGTCTGGCATTATGTGCAAACTCCATAAAGGGAACTAGTTCTGCCCAATTGTCTGCTTGATGGTTGCAAAATATTTGTAGGTATTGTTCTAGTTCTTGGTTAACTCGTTCTGTTTCTCCATCTGTCTGTGGGTGATATGCTGTGCTTAATGATACTTTGACGTTTAACTTCTTCCATAGTTCTTGAGTGACTTTTGCTGCGAACTGAGGGCCTCTGTCCGATATTATTTGTGTTGGGAGCCCTATTCTTCTCCAGACATTGTTCATG
>JAGFNK010000906.1:0-18635 GCA_025769875.1 Russula earlei
CGTGTTTTGAGGTTCTTGCCTTCTAGCCATACGAGGGTTCCTTCTTTTATTTCCGGGTTATCAGGTCTAGAGGGTTGTTGTTTACATTCTAAAGTTGCTGCGCGTCGTGCCTAGATTGTTCTAGTTCTCTGAGTCGATCGGTCGAGGCGGGAACGTTGTTGTCCTCGAGGTTTATGTTGATCTGGGGTTTGAATCCCATGAGAAGTTCGTGTGGTGATCGTCGTGATGTTTCATGCTTCCATGAGTTATGTGCGTATTCCGCAATGGGAAGTATTTTTGCCCAGGAGTGTGGGTGGGTTGCGGTCCAAGGTCTTAAGTATTGTTCTAGCCAGGCATTCATTCTTTCGGTTTGTCCGTCGGTTTGAGGGTGGAACGCCGTGGACATGTTTTGTTTGATGCCTAGGCTTTTACATAATGCTTTGGAGAAGTTTGATGCAAATCTGGGGTCTCTGTCGGATATGATTCTTTTGGGGATTCCAAACCAAGGCACGAGGTGTTTTAGATACTCGTGTGCAACACCTGTTCGGTCGATCGTCTTGTTACATGGGATAAATTTGGTTGCTTTAGAGCATCCTTGATCGACAATGGTGAGGATACTATCGAATCCTTCTGATTTTGGTAAGTCGGTGATGAGGTCCATTGACACGTATTGAAAGGGGCCTTGTTCAACGTGTGTGTCGAGTGGAAAGGTTGTGGCTTTCTTTCTTGGTAGATTGGTTTTGGATTCTTGGCACTTTGGCGCAACCTTTTACGTATTGTTCTACGAATTGTCGTAGTTTGGGTCCTTCATAGTGTTGTTTGACTAGGTCCCATGTGTTGGCAATTCCAGGGTGTCCTGCAGGTGGGGCATCGTGAAATTGTCGTAGGATTTCTCGTCGTTTGTCTAGTTTGTCAGGTAAGTAGATTTTTCGTGTGAATATTTCAGGTGGAAGGAGGGTGGTTTTTTGTTCTTCTACCCCCTTGTTAAGGTCTTTGCGACAAGAAAGTGTGTCGGCAATTGTATTTGTGTGTCCAGGGAATGTGTTCCATAACCTAAGTTGAAGTCTTGCATATATTGCATCCATCTTGCTTGTCGTCCCGTTAGTTTTTGTGGTTCTTTGAAGTATGTTAAATTTTTGTGGTCTGTCCTTATTCGAACGGGTTTCTCTGCACCTAGGAAAAATGGTCGGCCACTTTTGAGGCCGAAGATGACAGCAGCCAGTTCTTTATCATGTGCGTCGTAATTTCTTTCTGCGTCTAGTAGTGTTCTTGAATAAAATGCTATGGGGTGGAGTCCATCTTCGTATTCTTGGGAAATCACTGCTCCTACGGCAAATCCTGATGCGTCAGTATCTAGGATAAATTGTTTGGTCCAATCTGGAGTTCGGAGAACTGGGTAGGACACGCATGTGTCTTTTAGTGATTGGAATGCTTGTTGTTCTTTGGGTGTCCATTCCCATTGTTTATTCTTTTTTGTCAGATCATTGAGCGGCCTAGCTTTAATTGAGAAGTTTGGGATGAAGTTGCGGTAGAAGTTGCAGAATCCCAAGAAACTGCGAACTTCTTTTAATGTTTTTGGCGTAGGCCAGTCTTCAATCCCTTTGACCTTTACTGGGTCCATGGTGATTTTTCCTTCGCCAATGATTACACCTAGGTATTCGACTTTTCTTTTGTGGAATTGGCATTTTTCTGGTTTAAGATATAGGTCGTGTTGTCTTAATTTTGACAGGATGTGGTTGACTTTTGATTTGTGTTTTTCTTCATCATTTTCTGTGGCGATAATGATGTCGTCCATATAGATTTTCAGCCATCCTTGAGCGAGTTCCTCTTGAAAGATGTCGTCCATCATTGTTTGGAAGGTTGCTGGAGAGTTAGTTAATCCAAAGAACATTACCGTTGGTTCAAATAGTCCGTCGCTTGTTTTGAAGGCTGCTTTCCATTCGTCTCCCTCTTTAATCCTAATGTTGTTGTAGCCCCATCTGATGTTGAATTTGGTGAAGAGTTCTTTGCCTGCTAGGGCATGTATCAATTCTGGGATTAAAGGAAGTGGATAGACGTTGGGTATGGTCCATTTATTCAGGTTTCTATAGTCTTGTACTGGTCGAAATTTGCCATCCTTCTTTTTGATCAGGAAGAAGCCACTCGCATATGGTGAGTTGGATCTTCTAATTCGTTTTAATCGCAGATTTTGTTCGAGAAATTTTCCTTGTTCTTCTTTTTCTTTGGGAGAGAGGGGGTACACTCTGCAATTGATTGTCGTGGGGGCATCGGGCTTAAGATCGATAGCGTGATCCCACTTTCTTGGCCCAGGAAATCTCTCTGATTTTTGTTCTTCAAACACTTGACCATAGGCATGATATTGGAGGGGGACTATTTGTTGCCAAGTCAGTTGTTTTGATTGCATTTGGGATTCCGCTAATTGTTGGGCGATTGTAGTTTTTTGTAGTTGTGTTTGTACCCACAGTTCATCGCCTTCTTCCCATTGTGCGATATTCCTTATCCATTCTGGTGTTTCTTCACTTCCGGATAAGGCTATCTTTCCTAACAGCGTTCCATTGGTCCAATTGATTTTGGGATTTGTTGATTCAAGGAAGGGGTATCCTAAAATTAGATCGTCTTGTCCGATGTCTGCTACAAGGAATTGGTGTTTGCCTTTTTGTCCTAATAGTTCTAATTCCAGGTCTACCGCTTGAGTGATTTTTCCTAGACGATTAGGGGTGTTATCAACGTTTTTCACCACCCTCGGTGTCAACAATTTTCATGTTTTCAATTGAAGTTGTTTGGTTAATTTGGGGGATATGAAGCATTCCGTTGCTCCACTATCAATTAACGCAGTTTTCTCTTCGGCTTTTGAGGTTCCAACGTACATAGTCAAGTTGACCTGCATTGACTTTTTTTTTATAACTTTATGTACATTGGTACCTAAGGCCCGAGCGATCGCCGATATGCTCAGGCGTCCGAAAAATCCTTTCCTTCGTCGTCGTCGGTCTCTCCATTAGCATCCTAATGAACTCCTCTCTTTCCTCTTTAGAGAGGGCTTTAGCGGCTTTTGCAACTTTGGCCGTCGCACTTTCTTCAACGATTTCGACAACGGAAGATTCGGATGTGGTGGTGGTCACTTCTGCTGTGCGTGCGCGCATTGGCTCGCGTTTCGGTTTTGTGGGGCAGTCTCTGGCAAGGTGTCCTTATTTTGAGCAATGAAAACATCTTCCTTCCGCGCGATGTTTTTCTTTGTCGGCTTCAGTGATCGCCTTGCGTGCTGCGCCTGCACTGGTATCCATCGCGTTTGGGTCGCGTGGTGGAAGGCGCGCGCGCGGTGCGGCGGTATTGTTGGTGGTGTTGCCGCGCGCGCCCCAATTTGAAAGGCGGGCCCAAGGGCGACTGTTGTTCGAATTGGCGTTTCTGTTGTGGGTGTTGGCGTGATCGGTGAGGACTGCGCGTTTGCGCATCCAGATACAATGTTGCTTTTGAGCACCGGTCATCCATTCTAAGAAGGTGGTTGGGTCTTCCTGGCTAATGATTGCTTCGACCAATGGTTTGGGAAGGCCACATCCAAACAGGCGCATAACCATGGGGTCGTCTGTGTGCAGAGATCCTCGTCGAGCTAATAATTCAAAATTAGCTATATATTCATCAAGATTATTCTCTTTCATCTTGAGTTCACGGAGTTGGTCTTGTGCGCGTTCGCGTTCGGCATAATCAGTGAACGCTCTCTTGAACTGTTGTTCCATAGCTTGCCAGGCTGTCAGTCCAAAGGGGATTTCGTCTGGGTCCATCATAACCTTTTCGAGCCATTCATCCATCGCTTCAACCCATCCGTCGACGCGTGGTCCTTCCATTAGTGATAGGAAATAGGCACACTTTTTGATAGGATTTTGAGCAATTTTGCTGTCAAAGTTCATCCTCATAAAGCGTCGAAATGCAGTGAGGAATGCGTGAGTGCGGGCGCGGTCACCGTTGAAGGCTTTGGGTGGAATGCCTTCGAGTTTGCCATTATCCGAGGAGCGTGTGTCGCGGTCGTTCGTGGCGTATACGCCGTAGTCGTCAGGGTCGGGGCTGGGAGGTCGTCTATCGCGTCCTCTGAATCCTTGAAATAAGGAGGGGCGTGGGTACGCCTGCGCCGTTCCGGACGACGCCAACTGTTGAGGTACTTGTGCGGGTGGTTCTTCTGGTTCGTCGGCCGCGATGAAAAGTTGCGTCGTGGTCTGGGGTTCTTGTTCCATGGGTTCGGCAGGCGCGGGTCCAGGGGTTGGTGCGCGAGATGGGTTCTTCGAATTCGGAATTGGTTCTCCTGATTTAATGAGCTGTTCCATGTCAAGACCCTTGAGAGGGTCAGAGATCAGTCCGAGAGCCGGGTGTGCGATGCAGTAGGCCTCGAAGTAGTCTTTGCAGCGTCGGATTTCGAACCACACGCCGTAGAGTGTCCCAAGGCCTACTTTGGCCCTTCTGTAGTAAGCATAGTACCCGGTCCAGGGTACACTGTCTATTCCCACTCTGAGGAAGTGAGCATTCTCTCTGAAGGCCTCAGGGACGAATGCGTCGTCGAGGTCCGGGTTCAGCTTGAAGGGACATTTGAGTTTCTTCAGCCCTTCTTCTGTGGGTTTTCCTTGTCCTTTGAACCTCCAGTCTCTGGCCATGGAAGTCATCTTCTCAAAATCGTTGTATTCGGGGGTGGATGCGTGTACACGCGTTCGGGGTCAAGGGTTCGAAGGTAAGCTTGTTCTAATGTCACCGACTGGGGGCGGTGTCGCTGACAAATCGGTTCACATGCGAGACGAGCGCAGCGAGTCGAGCGAGACACTAAGTCCTCGCGAGTTTCGGGGATCTCGGAGACAATACTGTCAAGACAGATATGTTCTGCGGAGAAGGGAAGTCACGAATAAGTCTTCGCGTTGGGAAGACTTATGAGTGAGATGAGTTTCAGAGAGATTTGCTTGAGGTCTTGCAAGCCTACAAGTTCCGAAGCAAGAAAACCAGTGATATTTCACAGGAGAACAAGCTTAGGGCTTGTCCTCCTCAAACGACAGTCTTATATACGTGCTAAATACTATATCAAATAGTATTTGTGAGGTAAAGGTGAGGCGATCGAACTGGAACATGCGAGAAACGTCTGGTACACACGAGGCTGTGAGAGAGTCATAAAACACGCGGGAAACTCGAGGTCTGTCCGGGTAGGCTTGTCTGGTTGCCGGTTCGGTCCGATGTGCCGGTTCTTGTGACAGTTACACTCAAGTGTCCAAAAAATCCTCTTCTTCTCCTTCTTCATCTCCCATTAGGGCCTTGATAAAGGCTTCTCTGTCTTGTATAGACAGCGCCTTTGCCATCTTTGCCAATTTGACAATGGCACCTTCTTCAATGACCTCCACAGCGGAAGATTTGGATGTGACAGTGGTCATGTTGGCAGTGCATGCATGAGTTATTTCATGTTTCAGCTTTGTGGGGCAATTGTGGGCTAGGTGTCCTCTGAGAGAGCAGTGAAAGCATCTTCCCTCTTCTCAATGTTTCTGCTTCTCAGCTTCAGTGGTTGCTTTGCGAGTGGTGCCCATGCTGGTGTCCATGGCATTCAGGTTGCGTGGTGGGAGGCGTGTGTCAAGACTCACTGTTGAACTATCCAGTTCAAGAGCGAGGGATAAGCTCGAAGATGAGTCGATAGACGTCCAAGACGGTGTGGGCAAGGAGTAAAGTCCAGAGTAGTAACAGATACCAGAGAGGCACGGTTACTGTGAGAGTAGGGCAATCACGCGGAGAGGAGGCCAGGATAGTCACAAAGGGGACGGTCCTTAGAGGAGTATCCCAGGGATGGAGAGTGCCGTAAACAAATGGACAGTCTGAGGATTGTCCACTACTTTATTGAGCGCTTATATACTACAAGAGAACTGCTAAATGGAGAACAAGTCATAACCTTGTTATCAAGCACAATAGAGTGCTGAGTAAGAAGTCGGAGTGCGCTTACTGAGCATGCTCAGTCATGCTCAGTAAGCTGCTGAGTAAGAGCTGTCATTGTCCACGTGTTTGCTGTTCTAGTGCACGTGTGAGCACCTGATTCATTTCCTGTTAGTTAGTTTAGGGCCGGTCATTCGAGGACTTGGGGTTTGGTTAGGGAATAGTGTTATCTTATAAGGCCCTTATATAGCTCCATTAGGGTCCTTAGAGTCGACCCTAATACTTCTATTAAGGTCCTTAGTATTGCCTTATAGTCCCTTCTTCAGTTATTAGAGTTGGTCTAATAACGCTTTGTAGAGTCTTTGATACCAGGTTAGTACCCATTGTAGAGCACCTAGAGTCATCCTAAAGGGTCCCTAGAAGGGCCCTACTACTGTCCTTTATTGTTAGAAGGGTTGCCATTAAGTGGGGCTTGCTGTATGTCGATTGTGCCAAGAATCGCTCGTGCAACAATGCACGCGCGATATTGTGGACACCTCTACTCACCCCTTTTGTTCGTGTGAACAGGGTGACACCATGGAGGCTGGGTTTCCTCCTATAAGGAAGGGTCCTTCAAGGGCCCTCTCCGGAGAATGGTTCATGACAGCGTGGGTGTGTGGGCATGGTGTTGCCTTAATTGTTCCCATGGTTGGCCCAAGCCAAATTTGTGAGTCAATTCCAAGGCCTGTTGTCCAGGTTTTGGTTGGGGTAATGCGCGCATGTGCTTGAATGGTCTGATAGGATTGCACGTTTGCACATCCAGACCCTATGATGTTTCTGTGCTGCTGTGATCCAATCTGCAAATGAAGTGGGGTCTTTGAGGTCAAGGCATGACTCAACTAAAGATAGTGGGAGTCCCCATGCAAACAGTCGCATGACCATTGGTTCGTCGACGTCGAGTCCTGCACATCTTGCTAATAGTTGAAATTTGGATATGTAGTCATCTAGAAGGCCATCCTTCATCTTCAGTTCTTTAAGCCTGTCTTGGGCTTTCTCTTGCTCCATGTAATTGGTAAATGCGTGGCAGAATTGTTGCCACAGCGCTTCCCATGCTGTAAGCCCGAGTGGGATGTTGGTGGGGTCACTCTGCACATCTTCAAGCCATTGGTCCATGGCTTTGAGCCATCCTTCGACTTTTGGCCCTTTCATCAGTGAAAGAAAGTAGGCACATTTCTTAATTGGATCCCTAGCAATTTTACTATCATGGTTCATAGACATGAACCTGTTGAATGCGACTAGGAATGTGTGTGTTCGTGCACGATCACCGTTAAAAAACTCAGGGGGAATTCCCTCGAGTTTCCTGTTGTCGGATCTGTGTGCATCATGATTGCAGTTAGTATATCTAAAGAAATCGTTGGGGTAGGGGTCGGGACTTGGGGGTCATATTCCGCGTCCTCTGAATCCTGCAAATGAGGCGTGGGGAGGGGCCTGCGCTGTTATGGACGACATGGGTTGGGGTCTTGTTGATTCGGGTTCGGTGGTGGCGACAAAAGTATTTGTCATCGTTGCTGGTTCAAGCTCCATCGGAGCATCATTGGTGGGTGGAGTGGGTCCAGGCATTGGGGCATGACTTGGAACTTTGGAGCTTGGGAGGGGTTCTCCTGAGGCTGTCAATGTAGTGATGTTGATGCCTCTGAGGGGACTTTGCTGGAGCCTAAAGGCTGGGTGAGCGACGCACGTCACTTCCCAAGTGTCGCCACATCTTGCTATCTCCAACCAGAGGCTGTAGAGATGGCTTAGGGCTACCTTGGCACCCTTTCAGTTGACATAGTAGCCAGTCCAGGGTACGCTATCCATTTGTACTGTGTAGAATTCAATGCTGTCATTGAACATGGTCACCGTGGGGACATTCTTCTCTCGGTCTGGAAGTAGTTCAAAAGGACACTTAAGAGCAGCCAGTCCTTCAACTCTTGGTGTGCTGAGTCCTTTGGTCTTCCAGTCTCGGGTCATAGTCATGTTGGAGGGAAATCAGTATATTGTCTGTGAGTGTGTGGTTTGGGGTCAAGGTTTCAAAGGTAAGCTTGTTCTAATGTCACCGACTGGGGGCAGTGTTGCTGACAAATCATTTCACATGCGAGATGTGTGCACTGAGTTGAGCAAGACAATGAGTTCTCATGAGATTTGGGGTTCTTGGTGACAACACAGCAAAGGCTAGTGTGTACCGTGGAGGGGAAATGCAATGGATAAGTCTTCACGTTCAAAGACTTAGAGAGATAGGGAAGTTTCTAAGATGATTGCTTGATTGCCTGCAAGCCTACAGTTCCAAAGCTGAATCCAGTGATATTTCACAAGAGAACAAGCTTAGGGTTTGTTCTCTTCTACTGACAGGTTTATATAGACAGACATTTCCTATATCAAATAGTAGCCATGAGGTGGAAATGAGACGATTGAACTAGAACACGCTGGAAAGTGGTGGTACATGCAAGGCAGGGTGAGTAATGAGATGCACGGGAAATGTGAGGCTTGTCTGGGTAGGCTTGTTCGGTTGCTGGTCCAGTCCGAGGCACCAGTGTTCGTGACATAGACCATGATGGAGGGGCAAGAGCAGGATGAAGGGGAGTTGACGATGGGTGAGAGCGGTGAAGTGTGTCGGGGACACTTAAGTGAATAAGAGTATGGCTGACCAATCCCAAGAGAGGAGGGGGAGAGAGGAGCAAGGGGCATGCACATAATCATTCAAGTTCTTCATTCAGGCAGAGGCAGATGTCAAAGAAAGGGGATCTTATTCAGTCCTTTTTCTCACTACTACAGTGTAGCTAAGAGTTTCATATACAGGAAGGAAGTACTAAAGATGAAAGGCATGAAAGGGAGAGGAAATAGTGAAAAGGAATTGAGATTGGGTGAGGCAGTCAAGGCCGTGGTGAAAGGCTTGAGACCCAACACATTGTGTGAGCTGTGGCATGCATGCGTGGTCAGTGGTGAGGGCTGGGCGATGTGATGGAGGTCTTGATGTCAGGTGCAAGGTGGCTTGTGGTGTGGTGAGGGTTGAGGACAAGAGGGAGGTGGCATGCACATTCGCATGCAGTTGGTGGTAAGGGATGAAAGGGAGGCATCAGGTCGCATTGAGTCGTGTTTCTGCACATGATTCCATGGCCAGACATAATCTTCTTTACACCTCCTGAGGGCTTGGAATTTTGACAATCCTCAGTCAAGCATCCAAATGTGAGACTCTTTGGGGCCTTGTGCATGTAAGTTGTGGCGAAGGTGGCAGCAGCGGCTGCTTGTGCTGCGGCATTGGTAGCAGCGGAGGCAATGGCGATGGCATGGTTGAATGGGATGGGGACAGAGGATGAGGTGAGCAGCGACAGTGACAGAGTGAGAAATGGCAACAGAACCATGTTGGGTGAGGGAGTGGCGACTGATGGTGGGGTGGCATCGATGGCAGGTAGACAGAGGAGGTGAGTGGTGAGTGGTGAGGTTGTGGCGATGGCAAGCGGTTGTGGTGGTGGTGTGCAGTGCCAATATTGTTGTCTTGTGGTGGTGGTGGTGGGGTTGTCTCCACTGCAGGTAGTGGCAGCCAGCAGACATGGGCGGGAGCGCGTGAACGGATGGGGAGGCGATGTGAGAGGTGGCATGTGGTGTGCTGTTGGCAGCAGCTGCTTCTCCTACAGTGGTGGTGGCAGTGGTGTGGCAGCTTCTGCTCCTGTTGTAATGTGTTGTGGCTGAGCTTGGGTTCATGGCCTTCTTGGTCTTCTGGGAGGGTGCTGGTGGCAAGGTGTTGCGATGGTGCTGCGGTGCTGGTGTCATGCAAAGGAACTAATGAGGCGGTGGCGGATAACGGTGAGGTAAAGGCAGTGGGTGAGACTAAGAAGGTGGCAGCAGACTGAGCTGGTGCGACAGCAGAGGCAGATGGAGCAGAGGCGATGACTGAGGGTATTGTGGGCAGAAGGGAGATGGCAGATGGCAGGGATGGAGCAGTGGGGGCTGATGTGGGCATTGGTGTGGAGATGACAAAGGGCACAGCAGCGACAGGTGAGACTGGGGCAGTGGCCGACTGGACAGAGATGGCAGCATGTGGAACTAAAGGGGTGCTGACAGACGCAGCAGAGGGAGCAGGCAGAGCTGAGGCTACAGGGTGGCAGAGTGTGAGGCAAGAGCAGCAGAGGCGACAGAGGCAGGTGGCAAGGCTGAGATTTCTAGGCAGAGGAAACTTAGTTAGATTAGGAGATGTTTAAGGTTTAGGGTTGGGTTTAGGGAAGAGGGGAGAATGACTCTAACCTATAGCTAGTGCTACTATAGTATAGGCAAAAAAGACTCTTAATGAAAGAGGGTAGAAGACATAACAAAGTATTTAAAAGAATGGGGAACCAAAAAAGAAGGCAAGGTCAGAAACAGGACTAGCACTCACTGTTTAGGAATAGATAGTGGCTGTTTTGTTCTTTCTGCACTGCTGTGCTTCTTCAGTTCCTAGCAATGTGAGTGTAAAGATTTACTTTACTTGCTTCTGACCAGCTTTGTCCCCATTCAAAAGTAAATAGTCATCTCCTTTTTCTTGTATGGAAGATAATGAACATGCTGCCAAATTGGCCTTACTTATATAAAGTAAGTTTAAGTAGAGTCATTTAAAGTCAATGTCAAGATTTTTAAAGCTTTAAGTAGTTCATTGTATCAGATAGTTAAATCAACACATGCTTGGCATAAAGATTTTAAGGCTTTACAGATTATTCACTCATGATCAGAGCACTAAATCCTGTTTGTCTCTGCCACCTCAAAGAGGTCTTTATATGTAAATATAAAGGCCACTCCCAGTTGGGCTGGTTCTAAGATTTTAGATAACTTATAAGAAAGATTGGTTCTGCCACTATATTGGAAAATTTAAACCTCCTATGAGGTACCCAGAAACAAGATATTAAGGCTTTATAGACCATTCATTCATGATCAAAGCATGATCTTTCTTGAAAGTTATTAATATCAAAGATGAGTTGTTACTCCCAGGTTAGCTATAAGGATATTAAGGCTATTAGCAACTACAGTACTAAGGATTACAGTTCTGCCACTTCAAGGGAATTTAAGCCTTCTATAAGGCACCCAAGCTTTACATATGTTAGTTTGACTATCTTAGCAATTTACTACTAGAGCATGCTTTAAATAGCATTCTGCTTCTTGAAATGAGAATTTAAACCTGCTATGAGGTGCTCACAATGACTCAAACAAAGCACTTAAGACATTATCATTCTTCCTTATTGGAGAGGTATAATAGTAAGGATACAATAGTATCTTTTACTAGGAGTAGGAGATGTATTCAACATGTCTTATGAGGTGGAGTTTTTAGTTTAGTTACTGTCAATAAGGTGGTAAGTATGTCCTTTAGTTACTGTCAATAAGGTGGTAAGTATGTCCTTTGAACTTTGTACCTAACTGGTGGATGCACAAGTACTTCCTTCAGCCAAAGGGGGCAGTAGAGTTTGTTTGCCTTTGATCTTAAAACTCTATAATATAGCTTCTTTAAGAGTACTTAAAGATATGATTTAGGAGTCTGTGCTGAACCCTGACTAGTGCACTCTCATGGGGCCTTGTAGATCAGGACAAGATTTACTGCAGTCCACAGAAGATCCGCCTCAATTGCTATATTATTGGCTATAGGCCAATGAGTGGCTTCTAAAGGAGAAAAATACAAAGTTCAGATGATAATGTGCAGTAGCAAGAGCCTTTTGACAGGCTTTTTAGTTCATCCTCATACCAATTATTTTATAATCAGGTTCTTCCTGGTGATACACCAATTATTTTTATGCTTTTTTGTAGTACTTTTTCATTTTAACTTTTTTGGCTTTATACTATAGTTGGCTTTGTTTGTTTGTGTTATAATTTTTATAGTGAGATCTGCTAGCTGATTTGTGATAAATTTCTTTTAAGACTTGAAGTGGGAGTTGGATATAAAAGATGTGCATAGTGCTTGTGCTCAGAATTGACATCAATTATTTTTAATTTATTATATTTGTACTAGATATTGTTTGGTGAGTTAAAGAGATCTAATAAGTCTGTTTCATTTGGTGAGAGCTCATGTCTTTCAAAGAGCTCATTTAAAAGGTCCATACAGTAAGAGGCATCAGCCACTGCATCATGGAGCTTTAGATTTCTAGGTATGTTATATGCTCTTAGAGGATCTGGCAGAGTTTGTTTCTTATTTCTCCAGCATGCTGGATATAAGTCAATTGAGAACTTATGGAGCAGTGATTGATTATACTTAGTTAGATGTCTTTTAAGTATTGGAATATCAAAGGAGTTGACATTATATCCCACAATGGTTGTGTCTTTCAAACAGTGTGATATTTGATTAGCAGCAGTGTCAAAGTTCAAAGCAGATTTTAGTTGTTGATCACCAATGTTTTCATGTGACCTTGCACTTGCCATTTTTGGATGTCAATTTGAGTGCAAAAATAAAACTGCTATATCTCAACAGTTTCTCAACAGATTCCCTTGAAACTTTGACAGTAGAACCTTATATACTGTATCTAGGTGCAGCTAAAATATGGGAGCCTAATATTCAGTTCTTGACATATCAATTTTTGGAGTGCAAATTTGTGAGCTGCCATATCTCAACCATTTCTCATTTGATTGACTTGAAGCTTTGACAATGGGATCTCATGTACTGTATCTAGGTGCAGCCCAAGAGTTGGGGTCTAATTCTCAGTTCTTGAAGTTTCAAATTTTTGGTGCAATCTGAGTGTGGAGTTTTGAACTGCCATATCTCATCTGTTTCTCAATATATTGCCTTGAAACTTGGGCAGTAGAACCTTATATACTGTGTCTAGGTGCAGCGAAGATATGAGAGTCTAATATTCAGTTCTTGAGGTTTCGATTTTTGGGCACAAATCTGCATGTGAAATTTTGAACTGCCATATCTCAGCCATTTCTCAATGGATTGCCTTGAAACTTGGACAGTAGAACCTCATGTACTGTATCTAGATGCAGCCAAATCATGGTGTTCACTCCTTAAATTGTCACATTTTGAGGTGCTGACCCCAAGCATGATAGATTACATTATCCCTACAGCTGAATACATGACATGATACGACTATTTACAACTGTAGTGTGCGAGAAGGGCATGCTTGAGTTCATGGGGCCAGACAAGGGCTTAGGGAAGACTGAGAGAAACAAAATTGATGACGCAAGGCATGCATCGAGGCAGTGATTGCAATCGTGCATGAATGTGCGAGGAGCAGCGTGTAAGGAAAGTTGGGCTTAAGGCACGAGGATACAATGAAGTGGAAGTGGGGGCCTGTTGGGAGACACAGATCTGGGAAGGTGCAGAAGCAGATGGGAGAGGGTGGGCAAGGCAGGATGGTCTTGTTCATATGTGCCAAGATGTCTGAACAAGGCGGTCAGGAGCAGGTCCACCACACGATCAGAAAGTGCAGGGAATGTATACACACATTCATATTCAGTGGAGGGCCAGAGCTTGGTGGTGTTTGTCAAATCAAACTAAGGTTGGAGATGAAGAGTTGTGCCATCCATCCATGACTGGTGGAAGCAGCAGTGGTGGGATGCCAAAGGGGGAGGACATCATGTTCAGTCACGTTGGCACCAGAGAGAGGATATTGGATGACAACTTTGATGGCATCTGGATAGACTGCCCCAATGCATGTAAAGATGACATCAGTGGCAGAATCGATGAGCCCTGCAATGACAAAGTCTGTGGTGAACAAGATCAGGAGGGTATTGATGGACAAGGTTATGATCGATGTGAGGCGAGTTGCAAGAAGAGAGAACAGCATTTTCCATAGCATGTCTTTTTATTGTTGGTCTGTGGGGGCAGTCAGAACGAAGTGAGGCAATAGACAAAGGTGAGGAGCAAGGCTTGCCTTGTTTCCAGCCACAGGTGCGGTCAACTCATCTTCCTTGGCATCTGTCGGAGGGGAGGTGGTGATGGTTTGGAAAGTTGAGGTGCAAGAGAAACAGTCAGGCGTAAGCAAAATAGAGACTTGGAAGCAAGTATCTACACCCACGGAATGGGGCTGTCGAGACACATACTGCTGATCACTAAGGACTCAGGAGCAGGTGGGCAAGGGTCGGAACAGACAGTACGTGGTGTAAACAGCGTTGAACAGGAGGATGAGCCAAATGACTAGGAGATACCAGATGGGGACTGGTATGTGTTGCAGAAGGCAGAGGCGAAGAGTAGAGGCCAGTGTAGTGAGGGGCTTTAAACAAGGCAGTCGTTGAAGAGTACCTTGAAGACAAGGGAGGACTTTAGACTGAGCGGTCACAGGGGAGTACCCAGGAAGATGAGAGTATCACAAATGGACAGTCTGATGACTGCCATGCTTCATTGGGGCTTATATACAGTGTACAGGGTTGATTACAAAGAACTGGAACTATTCTAGACCCTTTGGTACCATCCAATAGGACTACAGAGGCATAAACTTGCTTGTGTCAAGTTTCAGGCTTACTGGGCGCATTACTGATCATTGTGGAGCGATGACATCATTATGATGTCACTGTGGAGCGCTTAGTGAGCCTATGAGGTCACTGTGGAGTTGCTCAGTCAGCCATGATGTCATTGGAGCCTTGATGACATCAGATGAGTTATGCAACAGTTTCTAGGAGTTTGTGCCACTGTTTTGGGTTCTTGGTGGCTGGGTGACCATGTGGCTGCCACGCGATGATTACCCGATTAGGAAACGGGTGCCTGGTCGTGTTATAGTGCCTTTGCAATAGCGATATCTTGTACCGCAGGAGGGGTAGCCCAGGAAATGGAAGGGAGTTGGAAATGCAAAGTGAGAGAGGTCTCTCTTGAGTGAAATAGGACAATCTACGGCCAGGACCTGGCCTTGGTTCGTAACATTCATCCCCTCTTTATAGACTTGTTGCTCCTGCAACAGTAGGGACTTGTTTCTTTGGAAGGTGGAGTAGTTTGCATATGAAAAGTTGAAATCTGTTCATTCATGGGGAGTTCTCTCTTGTTCTATGGATTGCTTTGGGGATAGCTGTGGTCACTTGAGTGCATGTGGTTGCAGGGGTTCTCTGAAAAGTTCTTTGGTAACAAGGATAAAGATAGTCATCAACGGAGGTCATGATGAGAGTTGTTGGTTTAGGGGTTACTCCTGGTGGGAATCATTTTATGTGCCTTCGGATATTTCCGATGGAAGTCTTTAACAAGTAATTGCACTTTTGATAGGTTAGATGCTGGTTCCCAAGTATTTTCTGCGGCAGTGTATCCTTTCCATTTAACTAGGTATTGGATCCCTTTGCAGTTTGGGGAGGGCCGAGAGTTTAGGATCTGCTCTACTTCTTATTGTTCTTCTCCTTCGACTAATATCGGTGGCGGGTTTGAGAAGTTAGGACCGTGGGCAATGGTTTTTTGTAAGGTTTAATCAGGGAGTGGTGAAAAACCGGGTGTATCTTCCAGGACTTTGGTAGCTCGAGGCGAACATTTACTGGATAGGCAGTGATGACATTGAATGGTCCATAGCGTCGAGGGGCTAGTTTTGCTTTTGGGTGAGTGGTTTGTAGATTTGTGGCTTCCAACCATGCTTGATCCCCTTCTTTAAAACGAAATGTGGAGGATTGAGGTCCTGATTGCTTCATGATCTCAGTTGCTCAGCTCAGGGAGGCAGCTACTTCTTCTCTGAGCTGGTTTAGTCTTGTTAGTCTTTCTTGGATTGAAGGGAACTTTGATGTCAAGGCAAGGGGCAGAGCAAATGTTGGGTTAAAGCTGTACCAGACCTCGAAAGGGGGTTTGTTTGTAGCACTGTGTTGTCTGGCATTATGTGCAAACTCCATAAAGGGAATTAGTTCTGCCCAATTGTCCACTTGGTGGTTGCCAAATATTCGTAGGTATTGTTCTAGTTCTTGGTTAACTCGTTCTGTTTCTCCCTCTGTCTGTGGGTGATATGCTGTGCTCAATGATACCTTGACATTTAATTTCTTCCATAGTTCTTGAGTAACTTTTGCTGCGAATTGAGGGCCTCTGTCTGATATTATTTGTGTCGGGAGGCCTATTCTTCTCCAGACATTGTTCATGATTAGTGTCGCTGTTTCGTCTGCTGTGATTGTCTTGTGGGAAGGGGTAATGATTATTGCTTTGCTGAATCGATCTACCATGACTAGGAGGCTGTCAAAGCCTTGTGAAACTGGTAGGTCCATGATAAAGTCCATGGTAATGCTTTTCCATACTTCTCCAGCTGGTGTAATTGGTACGAGGGGTGTTTCTGTCTTTGGGTGGTTCTTTGTGCTTTGGCAAATTGCGCAACCATCTACATAACTTTTGACATAGGTTAGCATTCCTGGCCACCAATAGTTTCAGCTGATTAGTTCGTAAGTTTTCCATTGGCCAGGATGTCCAGTGGCAAGGGAGTCGTGGTGTAGTTTCAGAATTTTCTTTCTTAGGGTGTCATTGTTTGGGATATAGACTTTTCCTTTGAATAGTATTAGTCCATCTTCAAGGTTCCAGTCTTGTAAGTCTTTGGATAATCGTCTCAGTCCATTCTTTATAATGAATTGCTAACAAGTTAGATACTTCTGGGTCATAGTCTTAGATAGATCGCAGTTGTTGTCGAAGTTCTTGGTCGCTGATTGGTTCTGTATTAGAGGTGCGTGTTGCTCTAATTTTAAAATATTTGTCATCTAGGAGCACCTTTCCATTGTTTTTGTTTTGTATCCCCTCTTTAAAGTCTGGCCGCCTGGACAGACCATCTGCTTTGTTCATAGTTCCTGGGTGATGGGTGATGGTGAAGTCAAAATTGCTGAGAAGGAGTGCCCATCAGGCTTGTCATTGCATGAGTTTTTGTTTTGTCATGAAGTATGTCAAGTTATTGTGGTCTGTCCATAGATCAATCGGGTGTGTAGCACCTTCAAGGTAGTGTCAGAAGTGCCAGAGGGATGAGACAATGGCAAGAGTTCTTTATCATAGATCATGTAATTTCGTTGTGTGGGGTCCAAGGATTTTGAAAAATAGGCTACTGGGTGATATCTGTTAAATTCATCAGGTTGTTCCAAGATTGCGCCAACTGCAAAGTCGCTTGCATTGCAGATGAGCCGAAAGGGTTTAGTATGATCAGGTAACATGAGGACTGGGGCTGTCATGAATGCCTGGATTAATTTTCTAAATGCTTGTTCTTCATTGTCTTCCCATTTAAAGGGGTGTTCTTTCTTTGTTAGATTAAACAAGGGTCGTGCCATTCATGAGTATTGGTGGATAAATTGTCGATAGAAGTTGCAAAATCCTAGAAATGCTTGGATTTCTATAACGTTGGTCAGAGTAGGCCACTTTGTAATACCTACTAACTTGTCTTGGTTTATGGATATTTGTCCTTGGGAGATATTGATGCCTAGGTAACTAATAGAGGTTTGTTGGAAAGCACATTTCTCTGGTTTCAAGTATAAGTCATGGTCTTGGAGTGTCTTTAGGACCTTGTGTGTCCAGTCATCCAGTTCGTTCAAGGTTTGCGCCATGATTAGTATATCATCTAGATAAACTACCACTCGTTCAGTGGCAATGTATTTTGCTAGGATGGTGTTCATAAAGTGTTGGAAAGTGGCTGGGGCGTTGCAGAGACCAAATGTCATTTTCAAAGGTTCGAAGAGTCCTAATGGTGTCTTGAATGCTGTGAGGTGTTCGTCACCCTCTCTTAGGTGGATATTGTTGTATCCCCATCATACGTCAAACTTGGTAAAGTATTGGGCTCCTTGGAGTTTGTCAATTAGTTCAGGAATCAAAGGTAGTGGATAGGTGTCTTTGACAGTTGCTGTGTTCAGGGCTCTGTAGTCTTGTACTGGTCGTAGATTTCCTCCTTCTTTTCTACAAAGAAGAATGGACTGGCAATAGCTGCTTTTGATGGTCGGATCATGCCTCTTTTCAAGTGTTCATCTAGGTATTCTTTTAAGGCTTATAGTTCTTTGAGAGTAAGTCGATAGATACCAGAATCACATCAGGTGATCCCTGGTTTCAGATTGATTGCATGGTCCCATGGTTGGTGAGCAGGAAGGCATTGGGAAGCTTGTTCGTTGAAAACCTTTTTCCATTTTAAGAATTGGGCAGGGATAAGTTCATCTAATGTCTTGAGGGGTGTCTCTGCATGAGCTAGCTTGGTAGCTGTGGTTGATTTGGCTCTTATGCTGATTGTTATTGGTCTAAATGCATTGTGGATTTGTTTGTCAACACATGGGTTCAATAGTCCTTTGGTATCTGGGAAGATTAGTGCAGCAATGTTTGCAAATTCGGGTTCTTCTTCTTCAGGGAAAGTAAGCGCTTGTATTTGGTAATTCCATGTTCCAGATGCAGATGCAATGGTTATGCTTGGGTGTGTGGTAAGGGAGGTTCGGGGGCAGTTCCTCAGTGTGATTGTATCATTTGCCCAATCAATATCTGGGTTGTGGTGTCGTAGCCAATCTGTTCCTAAGATAATGTCGTGATCTCCAATGTTAGTGACAAGGAATTCTGCTTGTTCGTCATGAGTGGCGCCTGTGTGCGCTTGAATGCGAAGTCTTTGGATGGTGCTAAAGCGTATTAGTCCATTGGCATTTTGTGTTCCATCTACATTTTGTGCTGGCAAGGGTTTGATCATAGTTCGAAGGTGCAGGTGGTGTCTTTGTGCAAATCGTTCATGGATTATCATTCCTTCTGCTCCACTGTCGAGCAGGGCTCTTGCACCGATTTCTTTGCCGCTTGTCTTCCCCACTAAGGTAACTTTCAAGGCAATGGAGGGGAGCGAATATTCTTGGTAAAAACTTTGGGGTAATTGATTTCTCTTTGTATCGTACTGATTTGGACCATCCCTTCTTGGCGCAGAAGG
>JAGFNK010000907.1:0-18612 GCA_025769875.1 Russula earlei
GGATACTCCTTTAAGGACCGTCCCCTTGTGACCACTCTGGCCTCTTCCCTGCGTGATTGTTCTACTCTCACAGTAACAATACCTCTTTGGTATTTGTTACTACTTTGGATTCTACTCCTTGCCCACGCCGTCTTGGACGTCTACCGACTCGTCTTCGAGCTTATCCCTCGCTCTTGAACTGGATAGTTCAACAGTGAGTCCTTGACAGTCTGTCTCTCCCCTCTTTCACCATCCGTCTCCCTCTCCTCCACCCTTCTCGGATCCGAGTGCAACGCCTTGGGACTTGACCTTTTCCCAACACGCACTCCATCCCCATTCTCCCTTGCCGAGCAGTTCGAAGCTGCTAAATTCTTCGACGCCCCTCACCTTCCACAACCCAGCCCTGACTGGATCCCCTCCTCGGACTACCCCCTTGTTGATTTCGCAGTCCCTGAGTACCCTGGAGGAACCATGTACAGGGCAAACTGGTTTCTTGTCGAGCTGGACGCCCGACCCGAACCCCTCATCCACGCTACCCTTGGCAAGGGAGCCCCCATTTTCTCTCGAGTATTCACACCAATCCCCGCTGCCTGGCCCATCTCAGTCCCCAATGAGGAGCAGTGGGACATGCTCCTCGCTGACCAGCCTTACACGAACTTCGTCAATAGGGCCATTGAGGACGACAACGACCCCTCACTCACAGCAGGAGTCAAGTCATACAGGTACAGGACAGCGGAGATCCTCAAAAGGAGACAAACCATACGCCTCCTTTTCGCCCAAATACTCGAACATCAAGGACACCTTAGAGAAGTCAAACAAACCCTTGCCGCCGCCAATACTCTCAATCGGGTTACCCTCAACCTCAGGTGGCAAGACAGGTCAGACGAAGAAAAAGATGATAGTCGCCTACAGGAACTTATGCGACTCGATTCGTCTTCCTCCGCCGACTCCTTCCGACTCTCTAGCTCATCCTTCTCATCCGATCCTCCCAGACTCCCAACAATCTCCTCCCATCACTCCAGAAAATCCTGCTTTCATTGCGGTGAATTGGGGCACATTCGACCAAATTGTCCCAACAGAGGAGATCATCAAACAAAAAGGGTACAATCTGCGAAGTCGGACCAACCCTGGAGGAAAGTAGGTCGGCCTTATCGTCGTCGTTCTCACTTCTAGGGCCCTTGATGGGGGGGTGATGTTACACCATTTTCCTTTTACGTTTACTTCTTACCTTTTTGCTACAAACTGCTTGCTTGCGTACGTCCCTTTACTTACTGGTCTTGTGATCTCTTACGTCTTGTGACCTTTTCTGTGTTATCATGTGATCCATACACGTCCAGGTAACACTGGATTGCTGTTACTTTCCCTTTGTTTGGTTCTCTTTCCATTTATGTTCACTTCTTAGTTTCGACTGTGCAATGCTGCGCACCTACTGTGCAGCACAGTCACTTGGTTCTGACTCATTCGTGGCCTCATTCCTATGACTCCTACTTATTATGACTCCTACTATACTAGTAGCACAGTCAAAGCGCAGCTATTGCTGCGCTTCTCCTGTATATATAAGCTCAGTACTTTGTGACCAAAGCCCTAAGCTTGGTCTCTTGTAGAATCCAACCTACTCTTGTCCAAACATATTCGCCTGCAACCCACTTCACTCTCACAAACTTAACCCACAACTACCTCTCCATTTCATCAACTCTCAACACACCATCTACCATCTACTCTTCGCCTTTCCCTTCCTTCCCTAAGAGTCTCTCTTCACTCTCCTGAGAAGAGCTCTCCTCCTTTAAGACCTACCTTCCTCTACTCTCTCTGCGTTGTTCAAGGTCCCGACGGACTTGAACGCATATAGCTAGTGGAACCAGCCCTAGTCTATCCCATTACAAACTTACCCTAGCTTCTCAACGGACCGAGTCGTACTAGGAAGGGTCTATTGGCCATAACCTGTTTAGCATAAAACACTTCGACCGCTGCAGGGATCCTTACTCATTATACACGGGAACCAGCCCGTTTCTTGAAACACCTCTCTATCATCGACTTGCTTTCTGCTTGTGAACTGACATGGCTAGTTACCGTGACACGCGCGATATTGTGGACACCTCTACTCACCCCTTTTGCTCGTGTGAACAGGGTGACACCATAGAGGCTGGGTTTCCTCCTATAAGGAAGGGTCCTTCAAGGGCCCTCTCCGGAGAATGGTTCATGACAGGTGATGAGTGGCTGGCCACAACTCTGATTGCACTGGAAACAATGTTGCACACCACAACACTTGAGTCAAAAACACTATGGGGCTGCCTCAAGACAGCCCATGGGTACAACATGAGGGAGAAATAATAGATATAGACCACAATTTTGAGTTGTAATTCATCTAATACACATGTGGAGGTGGCTTGAGTCCAGCTCCACCAATTCTCACTCAAATCTCATGGAAACAATGGGGCTGCCTAGCCCTCATTCAGGCGATTCAGGGACAATAAATTTCATATGAATTAAAGCTGTTTTGAGGGAGATATTCATCCCACACATTTGAGGGGGTTTTCTGCACCAATTTGGGTGGAATTCAAGCTCCACCAAGTGTGCTGAAAATGGCAATAATGTGGAAAATGTCATGTATCTTCATTGATGGTGGTAATTGGAGTTGATAAGTGACTTTGGAAATTTTCTTCGTGATTGGGAAAGGTCCATATCGCTTAGGCATCAACTTGTGTGTTCCTCGTGTCTTGAGGTTTTTTGCTTCTAACCATACTAAAATTCCTTCTTTCATTTCCGGTCTGTCAGGTTTTGAGGGTTGTTGTTTTCATTCTAGAAGTTGTTGTGCGTCTTGTCTAGCCTCTTCTAGTTCTTTGAGACAATCGGTGGAAGATGGTACATTATTATCCAGGAGACTGATGTTCATTTGCGGTCTGTATCCCATGAAGAGTTCATGCGGTGATCAACGTGTTGTTTCATGTCTCCAGGAGTTGTGTGCATATTTGGCTAGGGGAAGTAGTTTTGCCCAGGAATGAGGATGAGTCGTGGTCCTGGGTCTTAGATATTGTTCTAGCCAGGCATTCATTCTTTCTGTTTGTCCATCAGTTTGGGGATGGAACGCAGTGGATAGATTTTGTTTGATGCCTAGATTCTTACACATGGCCTTTGAGAAGTTTGATGTAAATCAGGGGTCTCTGTCAGAAATGATTCTTCAAGGAATTCCGAACCAAGGTACGAGATGTTTCAGATATTTGTGTGCAATGCCTGGTCCATCGATTGTTTTGTTGCACAGGATGAACTTTGTTGCTTTGGAGCATCCTTGATCGACAATGGTGAGGATGCTGTCAAATCCTTCTGATTTGGGTAAGTCTGTGATAAGATCCATCGATACATATTGGAAGGGGCCTTGTTCCACATGTGTGTCGAGTGGAAAAGTCGTGGCTTTCTTTCTAGGTATGTTGGTCTTCAATTCTTGACATTTGGCACATCCTTTGACGTATTGTTCTATGAACTGTCGCAGTTGGGGTCCTTCATAATGTTGTTTGACTAGATCCCAGGTATTAGCTATCCCTGGGTGTCCTGTGAAGGGGGTGTCATGGAATTGTCTCAAGATTTCTCGTTGTTTGTCAGGTTTGTTTGGTAGGTAAGTTTTTTCGTAAAAAATATTTCAGGTGGGAGTAGTGTGGTTTTTTGCTCTTCTACCCCCTTGTTAAGGTCTTTGCGATGAGAAAATGTGTCGGCAATAGTGTGTGTGTGTCCGGGGACGTGTTCCATAGTAATGTTAAAATCTTGCATGTATTGCATCCATCTGGCTTGTCATCCTGTTAATTTCTGTGGTTCTTTGAAATAGGTGAGGTTTTTATGGTCCATTCTTATTCTGACTGGTTCGTTGGCCCCTAGGAAGAATGGTAGTCCACTTTTTAGTCTGAAAATTACTGCTGCCAATTCTTTATTGTGTGCGTCGTAATTTCTTTCCGCATCCAGTAACGTCCTGGAGTAGTATGCTATTGGATGTAGACTGTCTTCATATTCTTGGGATATGACTGCTCCAATGGCAAATCCTGAAGTGTCAGTATCCAGAATGAATTGTTTTGTCCAATCTGGGGTGCGAAGCACTGGGTAGGATACACAGGTTTCTTTTAGGATTTGAAAGGCCTGTTCTTCTTTTGTCGTCCATTCCCATTGTCTGTTCTTTTTTGTTAAATTGTTTAATGGTCTGGCTTTGATGGAGAAGTTTGGTATAAAATTGTGGTAGAAGTTACAGAATCCCAGGAAGCTTCTAACTTCTTTTAATGTTGTAGGGGTAGGCCAGTCTTTGATCCCTTTAACTTTGACAGGGTCCATGGTTATTTTTCCTTCTCCTATGATCACACCGAGGTATTCGACCTTGTTCTTGTGGAATTGGCATTTTTCAGGCTTGAGATAGAGGTCGTGTTGTCTTAGCTTTGACAGAATGTGGTTGACTTTTTGTGTGTGTTTTATTTCATCGTTTTCTGTGGCGATGATGATATTGTCCATGTAAATCTTAAGCCATCCTTGTGCAAGTTCTTCTTGGAAAATGTCATCCATCATAGTTTGGAAGGTAGCTGGGGAGTTTGTTAATCCGAAGAACATCACAGTAGGTTTGAATAGTCTGTTGCTGGTTTTGAAGGCTGCTTTCCATTCGTCTCCTTCTTTGATTCGAATGTTGTTGTTGCCCCATCTGACATTGAACTTAGTAAAAAGTTCTTTTCCTGCCAGGGTGTGGATCATTTCTGGAATTAATGATAATGGATATACGTTGGGTATTGTCCATTTATTCAAGTTTCTGTAGTCTTGCACTGGTTGAAATTTACCGTCTTTCTTTTTTATAAGGAAGAATCCGCTGGCGTATGGTGAGTTGGACCTTCTTATCTGTTTAAGCTGTAGATTTTGTTCAAGGAATTTTCCTTGTTCCTCTTTTTCCTTTGGTGAGAGAGGGTATACTCTGCAGTTAATCATTGTGGGGGCATCTGGTTTTAAGTCAATCGTGTGGTCCCACTTTCTGGGTCCAAAAAAATCTTTCCAATTCTTGTTCCGTAAATACCTGCCCATATTTTATGATACTGATGGGGGACCATTTCTTGCCAGGTTTTGGCTTTTTTTTCCATTTGTGATTTGGCTAGCCGTTGAGCTATGGTAGTTTTGTGTATTTGTGTTTGAAGCCATAGTTCGTCACCTTCTTCCCAGTCAGTCAGGTTTCTTATCCATTCTGGTGTTTCTTGTTTTCCTGACAAGGTGACCCTTCCCATCATCATTCCTTTAGACCAGTTTATTCTTGGGTTGACTGATTCTAAGAACAGATATCCCAGAATTATATTGTCTTGTCCTACATCTGTGACCAAGAATTGGTGCATGTGTTTCTTCCCTAATAGCTTTAACTCCAGATCTACTGCTTGTGTGATTTTTCCTAGGCGATGAAGTGTTCCATCAACATTGTTGACATTTCTTGCTGATGGTAGCCTTCTGGTTTGTAAGCATAGTTCCTTCGTTAATTTGGGAGATATAAAGCATTCCATGGCCCCACTGTCTATTAGAGCATTTTTTCTTTTGGCTTCATTCAATCCAGTGTAAATAGTAGTCATCACTGATATTGACTTTCTTTAAGATTTGTACATGGAGTCAATACCTAAAGCTCGAGCAATCGCCATTATGCTCAAGCATCCAAAAAATCCTGCTCTTTGTCCTCCTCATCTCCCATTAAGGCCTTGATAAAGGCTTCTCTGTCTTGTACAGAGAGTGCCTTTGCCGTCTTTGCCAGTTTGACAATGGTATCTTCTTCGACAACCTCCACTGTGGGGGTTTTGGATGTGATGGTGGTTGTGTTGGTGGTGTGTGCGCAAGTTACTTTGCATTTTGGCTTTGTGGGGCAATTGCGGGCTAGGTGTCCCCTGAGAGAGCAGTGAAAATATCTTCCCTCCTCTCAATGTTTCTGTTTCTCAGCTTCAGTGACTGCTTTGCGAGTGGCACCTGCGCTGGTGTCCATGGCGTTGGGATTGTGTGGAGGGAGGCATGGGTGTGCGGGCATGGTGTTGACTTGATTATTCCTGTGGTTGGCCCAAGCCAAATTGGCAAGGCAATTCCAAGGTTGATTGTTCGAAAATTGACTTTGATTTCATCCATGCGTGCTAGAGTGGTCGGATAAAATGGCTTGCTTATGCATCCAAACGTGGTGGTGTTTCTGTGCAGCTGTGACCCAGTCTGCGAACAAGGTTGGGTCTTCCAAGTTGAGGCATGATTCAACTAAGCTTTGGGGGAGACCCCAAGCAAAAAGCCTCATAACAGTGGGTTCATTGAGATCAAGTCCTGCTCATCTAGCCAAGAGTTGGAACTCAGATACATAATCATCAAGGAGCCCATCTTTCATCTTGAGTTCTTGAAGCCTGTCTTGGGCTTTCTTCCGTTCTGCATAGTTGGTGAACGCATGATGGAATTGCTGTTGCAGCACTTCCCATGCAGTAAGCCCTAGTGGGATGTTAGTAGGGTCGTCCTGCATGTCCTCAAGCCACTGGTCCATGGCTTCAAGCCATCCTTCGACTTTTGGTCCTTTCATCAGAGAGAGGAAGTAAGCACATTTCTTAATTGGATCCTTTGCAATTTTACTATCATGGTTCATGGACATGAACCTGTTGAACGTGACTAGAAATGCATGTGTTCATGCACGATCGCCGTTGAAGAACTCAGGGGGAATTCCCTCAAGTTTCCTGTTGTCTGATCTGTGTGCATCATGGTCGTGGTTGGTATGCCCAAAGAAATCATTGGGGTCAGAGTCAGGACTTGGGGGTCATATTCTGCGTCCTCCGAATCCTGTGAATGAGGCGCGAGGAGGGGCCTGCACCATTCCGGACGACGTGGGTTGGGGTTTAGTTGATTTGGGTTCAGCAGTGGCGATGAAAACGTTTGTTGTCATTGTCAGTTTGAGCTCCATCTGAGCATTGGTGGGTGAAATGGGTCTGGGTGTTGGGGCGCGACTTGGGGCTTTGGAGCTTGGGAGAGGTTCTCCCGATGCTGTCAGTGTTGTGATGTTGATGCCTCTAAGAGGGCTTTGCTGAAGCCTAAAGGCTGAGCGAGCGATGCACATCGCTTCCCAAGTGTTGCCACGTCCTTGCAATTTTGAACCAGAGGCCATACAGATGGCCTAGGGCTACCTTGGCACCCATCCAATTGACATAGTAGCCAGTGCAGGGCATGCCATCTGTGTGTACTGTGTAGAATTTGACACCGTTGTTGAACATGGTGATGCTGGGAACGTTATTCTCTTGGTCAGGAAGTAATTCAAAGGGGCATTTGAGGGCAGCCAGTCCCTCAATGGTTGGTGTGTTGAGCCCCTTGGACTTCCAGTCTCGGGTTGTAGTCATGTTGAGAGAAATCAATATATTTGTTTTGTGAGCATGTGGTTCAGGGTCGGCGGTTCAGAGGGAAGCTTGTTCTAATGTCACCGACTGGGGGCAGTGTTGCTGACAAATTGTTTCACATGCAAGATGTGCACACTGAGTCGAGTGAGATGACGAGTTCTCACAAGATTTGGGGTTCTCAGTGACAACACAGCGAAGGCTAGTGTGTACCATGGAGAGGAAATATGATGAATAAGTCTTCACGTTCAAAGACTTAGAGAGATGGAGAAGTTTTTGAGACGATTGCTTGATTGCCTGCAAGCCTACAGTTCCAAAGCTGAATTCAGTGATATTTCACAAGAGAACAAGCTTAGGGCTTGTTCTCTTCTACTGACAGGTTTATATAGACAGATACTACTATATCAAATAGCAGGCATGAGGTAGAGACGAGGCAATTGTAGCAGAACATGCGGAAAGGTAATGGTACATGCAAGGCTAAGTGAGTCATAGAATGCATGGGAGATGTGAGGCTTGTCCAGGTAGGCTTATCCGGTTGCCGGTCCAGTCCAAGGTACCGGTATTTGTGACAGGTGCGATAGATCACAAAACTCAACTGTTATTTGAGACAGTAGTTACTAGCCTTAAATCATATTCCTTCAACTGCGAGTCCACAAGCACAAAATGGTGCAGATGGGCAAGGCGCTGTGGGCAGCAAGCCCTCGGATCGAGTGACAATGATGACAGCGAATGCATCATCGGGGTTGGTGCATAGTTGTGTGATGGGTACGAGGATGATGGTTTGTGAATGATGATGGAGAGGCAAGAGCAGGATGAAAGGGAGTCGATGATGGGCAAGAGCAATATGAAGAAAAGATAGGGAGCATGCAGACGAAGACACTAGGTGCAGGGGATGGATGTGGATGGGGGAGCGTGAGGTGCGAGGTGTGGGTGAATGGGTGTTGTTGGAGTAGATTGGGTTGAGCCGCTGTTGCTGTTCTTGGGCGCAGAAGTGAGGAATGTGGTGGTGACATTGAGGAATTGGCATGAGGGAAGGAGAGCATGAAAGGAAAAGAGTGGCAGAAGTTGGATGAAGGAGTGGAGGGAGAGATGATGCATGGGAGGTGGGGGCGAGTGCAAGTCATGTCAGTTTCCCGGTCAGCAGGCTCAAACACCTTACAGGTGCATGACATGAACGAGGCAGACTAGTGGTGCAGGGGATGAATGAAGATGGTAGGGGCATGAGACGCAGCCAAACAGTGAAGGACTTGTGCTGTAGGTCAATGCTTGGAGGAGCTGAGCTCTGACTCCAAGACCAAAGGTGGGGGGTGTCAAGTGGCAAGGTGAGTGACATTGATGGTGATCAACTTGAGCCATTGTTGCAGTTCCCAGGCACAGAGTGGGGAACACAGGTTGTGATGATGTTGAAGAGAGAATGTGGGTGTGAAGGAGGAAACAGAGGGAAGGGAGGGAGAGATGACAGATGATGCATGGGAGGTGGTGGCAAGTGCAAGTCATGTCAGTTTCCTGGTCAGCAGGCTCACACACCTTACACTCGCATATGCCATTATACATGTGTTCTAAAATGTGTGGTGCCATGGCACATGTATGAGGAGTATTTAAAGCAGGAGTGAGTTCAAAGTAATGGATGCAACATCAGATCGCAAATATCAAAATCTGATCCATTGCCCAACTATTCCTCTTGAGATGGCAGTGCCTTCTCTATCTCCATGTCCTGTTGTGTCTATTCCTCTTGATATTCTTAGCCAACCATGGGATGAACAAATTAAACTTGCAGTTGCAGCCATTCAAGAATCAGGTACAAAACCCAATGGTCACCCAAATTATTCGGCATGCCATGCAGCACAGGACTTTGATATCCCAAGATCTTCCCTTGGCATCCGGCTGCAAGGTATGTATTATTTTTCAAGGCAATTCCATGTTACTGAGCATGTACTAGGAGGAAAGACTCGCCAGGAAGCACATGTTGATGAGCAGACTCTCACAGAGGCCCAGGAGGAAATCATGGTGAAATGGATCAAAGTTTAAGGCCATCATGGTGTTTCTATGACATATGCCTCAGTTGGTCAGTGTGCCACAGCAATTTCAGGCTGACACATTGGAGGATCATGGCCAAAACAGTTCTGCCAGCACCACCCTGATTTAGAGATGAAGAAGACTACAGGGCTAGAAAAGGCATGCACAAAAGCATTGAACCACTTTGCAGTCAATGGATTCTTTGACATGCTGACTGAGGTGATTGAAGAATATAATATTTTGCCTGGGAATCTCTACAATATGGACAAAAAAGGTGTTCAGCTAGGTATTGGTGCAAGGATTACTGCCATGATTGACTGAGATCAAAAAACTGTCTATTCCATTGAGGATGGTAACAGGGAGCTTGTTATGGTTATTGTTATTGAAACCATCTGCACTGATGGATCTGTTCTTCATCCATCTGTGATATTCCAGGGCCAGCAATGGAATTCAGAATGGGGCCGAAACAACCCTTGTAATGCAAGGTTCATTATCATTTTAGTGCCACTTAAAGGCATTGATCTAACAATTGCTGGCAGCATATCCATCTCTCCTAATGGTTGGACAGACCAAGAGTTGGGTTCAGCATGGCTTCAAAATGATTTTGATCCTGTGACATGAGACAAAGCTGCTGGACAGTATTGGCTTTCAATCTTGGATGGCCATAACTCACACTGCACCTTCACATTCTGCAAGTATGCTGCTGACAAGAAGATTATTGTTATATGTCTCCCATCACACACCACACATGCCCTACAGCCATGTGATGTTGGTGCTTTTGGACCCCTCACACAGTCATGGAAACACACAGTTACTCTTGCATCACAATCTCTTATTGCAATCAGAAAAGATAATCTACTAGCTCATTACCACACTGCATGCGTTGAAGCACTTAAGACTACAACAATTCAGTCTGCCTTCTAAAAAACCAGAATTTGGCCACTGAATTGTAATTCAATCCCTCTTTCAGACTTTGAGCCATCAAAGAATACAACTACACAGGCTACACAGCCTCTTCCTGCACATTTGCCATCCATCCTTGTCCCAACACCTACCCCAACACCAACACCATCAGCTGCAACAGCAACCATGCTCCACCATGATGCCAACACCCTAGGACAAGGACTGGAGGAGTTGCCGAATGATGATGAGGAGCCAATGGAGTGGTATCACATTGATGTTCCCCCACCACTTCCAGGCATGTCAACTCAGAATGCACTTTGGGCTGAGAACTTGATGCTCCAAGATATTATTGTGCAGGCTGGTATTGCTCTGGAGGAGGATTATGCACAAATGAAACTTATGGACCTGGAAAATGAGAGGTTGAGCAGGCAAGCATTTGAGAAGGCAAAGCGAAAAAACCAAAATAAACTGACCTCTGGACATGCACACCACATGACAGCCATCGAAAACTTGGACATCCTTGCACAACAGGACTGGAAGAGGGGGATGAAAGACATCTTCAAAGAGGCTGCCCCATGATTCAAAATCCTGAAGAAAAGCATTCTTGACCATCAGAGGGCAATTGAGAAGGTGGCCAAGCAAGTGGTAAAGAAGGCCACTATAGCTGCTGCAAGGGCAGAAATGGCTCGTGGCCATGTTAGAGGCACCAGAGGTGGTAGACAAGGTGGAGGCAGATGTGCAAGAGGGAGGGGTGCAGCCATGGCTGAGGGCGGTAATACAGGTGCAGACAATTTGGATTCTGAGCCATCAGGGGCAACTGAGTCATCAGGGAGTGACTTAGATTCAGACTCCAACAGTGTCAAGACATGTACTGCTGATCCATGTGGACTCAGGAGCAGGTGGGCAAGGGTCGGAACAGATGGTACGCGGCATAGGCGGTGTTGAACAGGAGGACGAGCCAAATGACTAGAATGTACCAGATGGGGACTGGTACATGTAACTGGAGGCAGAGGCAAAGGCTGGAGGCCAGTGCAGCGAGAGGGCTTTAGACAAGGTGGTCGTTGAAGATTACCTTGGAAGCGAGGGGAGTCTTTAAACTAAGCGGTTGCGGGGGAGTGCCCAGGAGGATGAGAGTATCACAAATGGACAGTCTGACGACTGCCATACTTCATTGGGGCTTATATACAGTGTACAGGGTCGATTACAAAGAACTGGGACTATTCTAGACTCTTTGGTACCATCCAATAGGACTACAGAGGCATAAACTTGCTTGTGTCAAGTTTCAGGCTTACTGAGTGCATTACAGATCATTGTGGAGCAATGAGATCATTATAATGTCACTGTGGAGTGCTTAGTGAGCCTATGAGGTCACTGTGGAGTCGCTCAGTCAGCCATGATGTCATTGGAGCCTTGATGATGTCAGATGAGTTATGCAACAGTTTCTAAGAGTTTGTGCCACTGTTTTGGGTTCCTGGTGGCTGGGTGACCATGTGGCTGCCACGCGATGATTACCCGATTAGGAAATGGGTGCCTGGTCGTGTTATAGTGCCTTTTGCAATAGTGATATCTTGCACCGCAGGAGGGATAGCCCAGAAAACGGAAGGGAGTTGGTAATGCAAAGTGAGAGAGGTCTCTCTTGAGTGAATAGGACCATCTACAGCCAGGACCTGGCCTTGGTTCGTAACATTCATCCCCTCTTTATAGACTTGTTGCTCCTGCAATGGTAGGGACTTGTTTCTTTGGAAGGTGGAGTAGTTTGCATATAAAAGTCAAAGTCTGTTCAGTTCGTGGGGATTTCTCCCTTGTTCTATGGATTGCTTTGGGGATAGCTGTGGTCGATTGAGTGCATGTGATCGCAGGAGTTCTCTGAAAAGTTCGTTGGTAACAAGGATAGAGATAGTCGTCGACAGAGGTCATGATGAGAGTTGTTGGTTTAGGGGTTACTCCTGGTGGGAATCGTTTTAAGCGCTTTCGGATATTTCCGATGGAAGTCTTTAACAAGCAATTGCGCTTTTGATAGGTTGGATGCTGGTTCCCAAGTATTTTCTGCGGCAGTGTACCCTTTCCATTTAACTAGGTATTGGATCCCTTTGCGATTTGGGGAGAGCCAAGAGTTTAAGATCTGTTCTACCTCGTATTGTTCTTCTCCTTCGACTAGTACCGGTGGCGGATTAGAGAAGTTAGGGCCTGTGGGCAATGGTTTCTTTATAAGGTTTGATCAGAGAGTGGTGAAAAACTGGGTGTATCTTCCAGGACTTTGGTAGTTTGAGACGAACTTTACTGGATAGGCAGTGATGACCTTGAATGGTCCATAGCGTCGAGGGGCTAGTTTTGCTTTTGGGTGAGTGGTTTGTAGATTTGTGGCCTCCAACCATACTTGATCCCCTTCTTTAAAATGAAATGTGGAGGATTGAGGTCCTGATTGCTTCATGATCTCAGTTGCTCGGTTCAGGGAGGCAGCTACTTCTTCTCTGAGCTGGTTTAGTCTCATTAGTCTTTCTTGGATTGAAGGGAACTTTGATGTAAAGGCAAGGGGTGGAGCAAATGTTGGGTTAAAGCCATACCAGACCTCGAAAGGGGGTTTGTTCGTAGCACTGTGTTGTCTGGCATTATGTGCAAACTCCATGAAGGGAATTAGTTCTGCCCAATTGTCTGCTTGGTGGTTGCAAAATATTCGTAGGTACTGTTCTAGTTCTTGGTTAACTCGTTCTGTTTCTCCATCTGTCTGTGGGTGATATGCTGTGCTCAATGATACTTTGACATCTAACTTCTTCCATAGTTCTTGAGTAACTTTTGCTGCAAATTGAGGGCCTCTGTCTGATATTATTTGTGTTGGGAGGCCTATTCTTCTCCAGACATTGTTCATGATTAGTGTCGCTGTCTCGTCTGCTGTGATTGTCTTATGGCAAGGGGTAATGATTATTGCTTTGCTGAATCGATCTACCACAACTAGGAGGCTGTCAAAGCCTTGTGAAATTGGTAGGTCCGTAATAAAGTCCATGGTAATGCTTTTCCATACTTCTCCAGCTGGTGTAATTGGTACGAGGGGTGTTTCTGTCTTTGGGTGGTTCTTTGTGCTTTGGCAAATTGCACAACCATCTACATAACTTTTGACATAGGTTAGCATTCCTGGCCACCAATAGTTTTGGCTGATTAGTTCATAAGTTTTCCATTGGCCAGGATGTCCAGTGGTGAGGGAATCGTGATGTAGTTTCAGAATTTTCTTTCGTAGGGTGTCATTGTTTGGGATATAGACTTTTCCTTTGAATAGTATTAGTCCATCTTTGAGGTTCCAGTCTTGTAAGCCTCTGGATAATCATCTTGGTCCATTCTTTATAATGATTGCTAACGCATTAGATACTTCTGGGTCGTATTCTTTGCTAGATCGTAGTTGTTGTCGAAGTTCTTGGTCACCGATCGGTTCTGTGGCAGAGGTGGTGTTGCTCTAATTTTAAAATATTTGTCATCTAGGAGCACCTTTCCATTATTTTCATTTTGTATCCCCTCTTTAAAGTCTGGCTGCCTGGACAGACCATCTGCTTTGTTCATGGTGCCTGGGTGATGGGTGATGGCAAAGTCAAAGTTGCTGAGAAGGAGTGCCCATCGGGCTTGTCGTCGCATGAGTTTTTGTTTTGTCATGAAGTATGTCAAATTATTGTGGTCTGTCCATAGATCAATGGGGTGTGTAGTGCCTTCAAGGTAGTGTCGGAAGTGCCAGAGGGATGAGACGATGGCAAGGAGTTCTTTATCATAGATCATGTAATTTCGTTGTGCGGGGTCCAAGGATTTCGAAAAATAGGCTACTGGGTGATATCTGTTAAATTCATCAGGTTGTTCCAAGATTGCGCCAACTGCAAAGTCGCTTGCATTGCAGATGAGTCGAAAGGGTTTAGTATGATCAGGTAACATGAGGATTGGGGCTGTCATGAATGCCTGGATTAATTTTCTAAATGCTTGTTCTTCATCGTCTTCCCATTTAAAGGGTTGTTCCTTCTTTGTTAGATTATTGCCATTTTCAGCGCACTTGGCGGAGTTTGAATTCCACCCAAATCGGCACAGAAAACCCTCTCAAACGTGCAGGGATGAATATCTCCCTCAAAACAGCTTCAATTCATATGAAACTTATTGTCCCTGAATCGCCTGAATGAGGGCTAGGCAGCCCCATTGTTTTCATGAGATTTGAGTGAGAATTGGTGGAGCTGGACTCAAGCCACCTCCACATGTGTATTAGATGAATTACAACTCAAAATCATGGTCTATATCTATTATTTTTCCCTCATGTTGTACCCATGGGCTGTCTTGAGGCAGCCCCATAGTGTTTTTGACTCAAGCATTGTGGTGTGCAACATCGTTTCCCTCATATCGTGTGACAGTAGCACGGTCGTGTGCCAGGAAGGAGCCCCCCCAGGAAGTGCACACCTGAGCCCATGGGGCGGTGAAGTGTGTCCAAGAATGCAGAATGACTTCATAAGACTGAAGCTCCAAAGAGGAGGAGCACCTAGCAGGGAACGCGAGAATGTGTTTGTTCATTCGACTGCACTCAGGTTCACACAGATGATAAGGGAACAACAGGGCAACTTTATTCAACATGGTAGCAGATACAGGTTAGAACTAAGGCTAAGGGACAGGAAAAGCACAAAAGACAGTCATATGAAAGGAAATCTAGACGTGAGAAGGGGACCAAAGCTGGACGACAGCGAGGTATCGAGTCGTGGTCTCCAGCGGCTGTGGTAGTGGCGTGTGGCGATTTGTGAAGGATGGCCGAGGCCAGGTGTGGTGACGAGGGGTGTGGTCGAGTCGCGACTGCGAGGAGGGGGAGACTGATGCAAAGGAGAGGCTGGAGGGGGGATAGGGAGAGTGCTGGTGGGTGGTCGCTTGGGCGCTGATGGCGCTGCCGAACGCGATTGCGGGTGGGACAATTGGAGAACTTGGATGGCAGATGCGAGGTAGAGGAGCGAGGGGGCGTGGAAGTAGAAAGGGAGAGGGAAGACGGTGGCAGGCTGGGAAATGGATGCATAGGCGGCGTGCAGATCTCTGACTAACAAAATGAGAGTCTAGTAAAAAAGGGGAGAAAAGCATACCGAAATGTACAGTAGCAACACCGTCCGATGGCAACGAAGACTGGCGGCATGGTACGGGGCTCTTCGGCTGTGCGTTGGGACTCGTCGGTGCATGGTGAAGGCGGGGGCGTTGAGGGCGAGGGCATGCGGCGGTTGATGGGGGCGAGGGTGGCATGCTGGCGGCGACGATGATGATGATGTGAGGACGAAGAGGAGATGGCACGAAAGGAATACGCACATATGTACTCTTGTAAGCGATTCGCGGCCAGCCATATAGCTGTGTGGGTGAGTCGACATCGAGGCCGTGCGCCTTTGCGACAATTTTGCATGTCTTGTGGTCCGTGCATTTGTGCTGTAGTGAGTTCCCAGGCTTCTGCATTTACATAGGCATAGGACTCTTCCTCCCCATCCTCATCAATAGCAGGAAGGGATGTCTTGGAAGCCTGAGCTCATGGTTGTGATCGCTTCGGTCGAGTGGGAGTGCCTGAGCTGTCACTTTCATTTCCACCAGTTTTTTTTCGGGCAGCCTTCCTTTGGCCAGTAGTACGTGTCGGTGCAGGCCGGCATTTTGAAGCATGTTGCTTCGAGCCCATGAGGGTTTAGGGGGTTGAAATGGAGGGGTAGAGCAAGGTATGGTGAGCAGCTCTGGGAAGGGAAGAACGCCCTGTCGTCATCCTGGAGTAGGAGTGGACAGGTGGACGGTTGATGAATAAGCCACACGACTCTTTACGCACTGTCTCGTCCGTCGCCTCGTCCGTCGCCACAGTAGCCTCAGTCGTGCCAGCCGCCAACTTCGCATCAGTCTCCGTCTTAGCCTCGCCCGTACTTGTCAGTTCAGCCCAGTCCGTCATAGCACCAGCATCACCAGCCGCCGCTGTCTCCACCCTGCCCTCAGCCTCAGCCTTCTCAGTCTCAGCCGCCGCCACCGCGCCCCTAGTTTTGCCAGCCGTCTCCGTCGCCCCAGCTTCAGATCAGTCGACCGCCGCCACCGCGCTCTTAGCCTTGCCAGCCGCCTTAGTCTCATCAGCCGCCGCCGTAGCCTCAGCCTCAGCCACCAACGTCTTAGCACCACACGCCGCTGCCTCCACCACCATCTCACAAGCCACCGCCGCCACGCCCTTGTCAGCCACAGCCGCCATCGCCCCTGCGTTGCCCTCAGTCATCGCCTCCACCCCGTCCGCCTCCACTGTCACACCAGATCAGTCCGCCACCACCTTCTCAGTCTCAGCCTCAGTCTTCTCAGTCACAGCCGCCGCTTTAGTAGTTTCGTGTGACACCAGCACCGCCGCACCGTCGCAACCCCTCGCCACCAGCACCACCCCAGAAGACCAAGAAGGCCTCGGCCACGAACTTAGCCACAACATGCCACAACAGGAGCAGAAGCCGCCGCCACGCCACCGCTGCTGCAGGAGAAGCAGTCGCCGACGCCAACAGCACACCGCACGCCGCCTCCCACATCGCCTCCCCATCCATTCGCGCGCTCTTGCCCACATCTGCTGCCGACACCTGCAGTGGAGACGACCCCACCACCGCCGCCGCAAGATGACAGATCCCACCCCCGCACAAGCCACCCCACGCATCCTCTTTCTCGAGTCCTCGCCACCTACGTCTCTATCTACGAACTCATGCTCACCGTCTACGCCTTCGTTCGTCCACGCCTGCTGCCACCACCTGCAATGGAGACGACTCCTGTATATAAAAACACCCTAGCTACTCTGTAGTAGAAAGAGTTCAGAATAGGACCCCTCTTTGCAACCCACTCCTCTCTGTCTGTGAAAAACAAGAAGGATGGTCAGAATTGAGAGGCGAGAGGGGTGATGAGTGGCTGGCTGCAACTCCAATTGCACTGGAAATAACGTTGCACACCACAACACTTGAGTCAAAAACACTATGGGGCTGCCTCAAGACAGCCCATGGGTACAACATGAGGGAAAAATAATAGATATAGACCATGATTTTGAGTTGTAATTCATCTAATACACATGTGGAGGTGGCTTGAGTCCAGCTCCACCAATTCTCACTCAAATCTTATGAAAACAATGGGGCTGCCTAGCCCTCATTCAGGCGCTTCAGGGACAATAAATTTCATATGAATTGAAGCTGTTTTGAGGGAGATATTCATCCTGCATGTTTGAGGGGGTTTCTGCGCCGATTTGGGTGGAATTCAAGCTCCGCCAAGTGCGCTGAAAATGGCAATAATGCTTCCAGCACCGAGAATCGTTTACATAGAAGCAACCTCGCTTCTATGAGCCGCCTTTTGCTTCTATAGCACCAACTAGTACTACAGTAGCATGAACCTTATCCCTGTAGGCTATAAAAGCCCTCCAGTAGAAACAGTTGAGCCTTAAGCTCGACTTAGTTTGCCAATCCCAAACAGTTGACTCCTACCCCGTCTGCAGAGCCCCTCTCATCTTGTTGTCATACTCTAGAAGGATCTAACACTCCTTCCCCTCCATGAGTATTGCTTGCTTGACTCAAGCATATCTGCATTGGTAGGACGTGTTTATAGACGCGACCATTGATCTTATTTAAGGCACTTTGGAGCCTTAACATAAGTCAAGCTTCTATCACAGACATCGCTGTGAAAGCAAACCAGAAATAGGCAGGAAGCCTAAAGACTAGGATCTAGTCATCATACGGTCAGCAACCTACGCTGAAGTAGTCAAGGGGGAGAATCTATACAGACCTCTCCACGACAAGAAGAAGGTGTACTACGTGACTCTCGATGAGACAGCATGGTTGGACACATGCATACTTCTGTAAAGACCCCTACTGTCATTGGCATAGACAGTGGTAAGAGGGCAGACAAGTCCCGACTCCCTAGGAAAGGCAGTGGCGAGTGGACAAACTGGAAATCGAAGGAGAACATAGCATATGCGTAAAGTTCAACCAGAAATCAAAGCAAGGAACCAAATTTGGTTGGTTCAAAGCTAGAGAGAGGGACGATCTACCCTCAGGAATCAAAGGAACTGCCATCTGGTGTTGGGCAGACCAGGAAGGGCCTAACAGATACGAGGTCCGATACAAAGGAAGCTACCTTCCTTGTGAATACATCAATGATCAGTGGTACTTTGTTGATTACCACAAAGGACGTCCCTACGCAGAGAGGACAAAGACATCGACAAATATAAGGTCCTAGGTTTAGGAACCAAGACAGATCCTTATACTACTCATTGGGACCCAGAAGCCCAGTAGTAGACGACCCAGTTTCATTGATACAAAAGTCATCAAGTGGAGAAACAGAACAGTCGGACCCTCCAACTACAGATCAGAAAGCAGAAGCACCAGAAGTATTGGAGCTAGCTGAAAGACTAGAG